>VZUI01086538.1:0-39654 GCA_013401135.1 Cettia cetti
ACCCCAGCTCTCTCAGCTTGTCTCCACAGGGGAGGTGCTCCAGTCTCTCATCAACTTCCTGGCCCCCTCTGGACTTGTTCCAACAGTTCCATGTCCTCCTTATGTTGGGGCCACCAGAACTGTGCACAGGGCTCCAGGTGGGGTCTGGCAAGAGCAGAGCAAGGGGAGAATGGACCTGCCCCCTTGACTGCTGGCCACCCTCCTTTGGATGCAGCCTAGGGCTCTGTTGGTTCCTGGGCTGGGATCACTCACTGCAGGCTCATGGGGAGGGTTTCCATCACCCATCACCCCCAAGCCCTTCTCCCAGGGCTGCTCTCCACCACCTCTCTGCCCAGCCTGTGGGTGTGGCTGGGATTGCCACAATTCAGCTGTAGGAGCTTGCACTGCACTTTGCTGAACCCACAGTATCTTTAAAAGCAAAGTTCAGGTAGAGAAATTAAATGCTACACCTTCCACGACTTAATTAGTAAAACTCCCAAGATTTTACAATAGCACCTGCAACCTTAAGTTGCATTTGCTACTACTGCACTCTGAAGCAGATATTATGTTCCTTCATCTCTATAGCATATAATTTTTTTCCAGTAGAGTAGCATTGGTTTCTGCTTCCATTCCCTCTCTTGCTTGGAGGAGTTTTGTTTCTGCAGACGAGTGTTTTATTTGGGTAAGGCCTTATTTATCTTTATTCTAAGTACATCCTGCTCTGCGTTTACACTGGAGAAGACAAGGTCAGGGAAGCATACATCTTATTTAGACTGGAAAGTGCTGAAGTCTGAGGGCTCCCAGTGAGAAGTCTCCCTGCAGTAGGCCTTACTCTTACTGCTCTCTCAAGGTGACCTTCATTAGCTCCCACATTAGTTCACTGCCTCATCTCCCAAGAAGTTTCATATCTGTGACATGTTACACAGTGGCAAAAATTATATTTAAAAGTACAAAAGCCATCTTAGCTTCACTAGACTGGGGCCAGACTTACATAAAGCACCATTGGCACCCCCAGTCCTCACAACACTGCTAATATAGAGGGATTATTTTCACAGATGTAGCAGCACAGCCCCAGGATGGCCATCACCAAAGGTCAGAGGCAAAGGCTGGGAGTGCAGCAGCATCACCCCCAGTTTACAGAGAAGCATTATAGATTAGCCAAGCTCAGGAAAGCTGGCAGCCAAGCCTGGACACACTGAACCACTCACCATGGAGTTTGCTGTGTGATTTACCTACATAGGAATTTTTATAACAGGAATGTATTTTTCTTCTTCTTTCTCTGTCAAGCTTGAGTGAGCACATGGTTACAAGACAAAATTGCCTTTGCTTCCCAGCAGTGCTGTCCCTGCCTGTTTTCCATTGCTGCTCTCACACCCATTCTTCTCTGTCATTCTCTCTCATTTCTAGCTCTGTTGCAACACCCCATCTTTGTTCTTCTCCTCTTGGCCAAGACAACTTGGAAAACTCACATTGCTGCGGGTGAACTCGGTATGTCAGAGTACTGTCTTCTCCCTACAGCTCCCCGTGTTTCTAGACACACACATTTACCTTTGAACAGTTGTTTTAATCTCTCTTTTATCAATCTCTAGATAAAGCCCCGTGTGTTTTCTATCCACTCCAGCCCCTCATTTGAATTCCCAGCGCATGGCTTTCTGTACTTAGATTCAACTTCCTTCGCTCTCTTATCACCCCTCTTATCTACCTCCAGCTCAGCATCTTTTCATCTCCTCTTTTTCCTCGTCCTCTCCTTTTTCTGCCCAGTTTGAAGTGAACTCTTGATGCAGCACTAAACGCAGCCCGTGGCGGTGCCGCGGCTCCCGCTCGGGAGCTCCGTGCCTCCCCTCCGTGCCTGCCACGCCCCGCATGCCCCGCTGGATAAATGGCCAGCATGAGGGGTGCTCTGAGCCACGGGAGCCCGTGGCAGTGCTAGCGTGCCGCCACTAGTGCATCTCGCTGCAGTCCTCACATCAGTCCTGAGGGAAATCACGGCCAGATGATCTCCGGCGCTCCTGTTTTAATCCAGCCTGCTTTGCGTCCTGCTGGAGAGAGGCACAGTCACAGCGGCAGCTGGAAAGCAGCGGCCTTTTCTCACAGCCTTGCTGTTCCATCGCCTGCCCCGGCTCCCATCGCCTGCCCCGCGCCCAGGGAGGATGAGGAGGAGCCGGGCAGCGGGGATGGGGAGCGCCAATGGCCGGGAGCGGGGGGTTGAGGCTGATAATGGCTCTGTGGTGCTTCTTCCCTGGCGGGGGAGGGCCAAAGCCATGCGGGAAAGGAAAGGTCACACACCGAGGGAAAGAGAAGATACTTAAAGCTAAATGTCAGAACATCAATTTGATGAAGTAAGGAAATGTTTCCCTCTTTGCAGAGGGCCTTCAGAGCGGCTCGGGAGGGATTGGGGTGCCACAGCGGCCCCGGCTCCGCTCCCCGGCCGCCACCGGCAGCGCTTGCCCGAACAGTTCTGGGCGTCCCTCAGCACAAACGCTGAGCCGCGTTTAGGCAGCATTGCTGTCCTCACGGATCACTTGCTTATTGAGACTAAGAGGTGAAAACCTGCCTGTAATGATTGCCTGTCGCTGCCTTTGGTGCAGCTGTGACCATTTTGTCTGGGGCCTGCAGAGTTAAAAGCTGAGCTGCACCTCGGGCTCCTGGGCCGTGGGTTCCAGCACAGCCCTCACGGGTCAGGCTCTGTAGCAGACACTTCCCAGGAGGATGAGAAATCCTGGACACTGCTTTGAGCTTCAATTATTAATAGCCACCTCAAGGCTTCCTCGAGAAGATGAGCTGAAAACCACAGTCTGTGCTTCACTCTGAGGATACTCCACCTTTATGTTTGTGTCAAAACAGGGGACTTTCACAAATGACTTTGTTGCCAGGGGCTTGAATTATGTACAGGGAATTTGGTGCTCCACTGCATCGCAGTAAACAACAGCACATTGCTATGATTTATTAATCGGTTTTGTATGCATTTATTTTTCTGTAGTGGTTTAAGCAAATAAAATGCAGTAACAAGAGGATTTTTACTGAGTTAATTAAAGAGGAGAGCAGTTCTAGGCAAGCATGACATTAAAGACTTGCCAAATACCTCTTTTCTGAAAATACTACCAGCCACTTTTAAGTCTGCTCCAATTCTTAGGCTTTAATGGAAAGTCCTTTCCAGACAAACTTGTTTGAGTTTCAAAACAAGTTGGCTGTTGGCAAGTTTGTAAAGGCGAAGGGGCAGGAGGAGAAAGGGGGGTTGTGGGGAAAACAGGAGAGTGCATCTGAGATAATAGCTTAAAAGTTCTGTGAGTGTTCCCCTCCCAAAGCATTGTCACAACTTTGTTCTGTCTGAGGTTCCCAATTCAGGGATTGTGTGGTGAACCAGCCTCAGCAATTTCTAAGCTCTAGCTGAATTTGGCCCTCGATACCTAGATTCTGTTTGATTTAACATTCTTGTGCTCTTTCCCCAAGTTTTAAAGCCCTATCCTGCTGTGCTGGCTTTGACAGAAAGCCCAAATCAGTCCTCAGTTTCTATAACCAAGACATTTGCCACAAACAGCTCTGTATTAAAATCAATGAGAGATCTGACCTGTTAATTTCTGAAGTAGCCTCTGGTATGCTGAGAGGCTCTGCAATATTGTCTGGCTCTCAGATATGAGAAATGACACTTTGTGTTGCTCATGGGGTGTTAAAAATGTATAGATGTGAAGTAGATTGGGAGGTCTGCCAGTACAAAGTTAATGGAAATTCTCATAATTTCCCCAAGTGACACGAGTGACCTGGGCTTGAAGTGAAGCCAGGTCTCGTTTCACATCTTCTAACATTTCACTAAATGTTAACCCATTGAGATACAATTTTTATTAGGTATGCCAGAATTTACCACAACCTCTAGATACATATTTTCCTTTTACAGTCCAGAAGGTGTTTATTATGGTCTTTTGAGATGCATTAAAGGGACGTTAGTACAAATAAAGCTCCCCTCCTTAATCTCTGGGCAAGCTGCAAAAGCAATTTAATCTCAGCACTCTGGATACCCGGTGTGCTGCTTTAGCACATAAGGATCCCACAAGTACACTCCAATGCTCTCGAGAGCAGATGTTGGATGACCCAGGGCTGCTGCAGTGGGAGAAGCCAACACAAGGATGCTGAGGGGAGAAAGCTCTTCTCAAAGGCAGCCCACCAACAGAGTGTTATTTTTCAAAATGTACCCACTCAACCCAATGGCACCCACAGCGGGGAAACACAAGAAAATTAGTGACCTTTCAGGCCCAGATGTTAAGAGAGTAGAATAGCTGAGAAATCCAAGGGCTAAGGTCAAGATAAAGAGTGCTGCATAAATGCAACAGCTGTAAGGCACTGAAAAGGCATCAGAGACAGTGAGCACCAGGAATATATAAATCACTGGGAGCAATCTGCTGCAGCAAGGCGTGCTGGGCTAGACAGTCTCTTTAAACTATTGCCAACACTTTCCAAAAGTGCGTGGTTAAAATTAGGCTTTCCAAGTCCATATTTAGAAATTGAAAGGCACCAGAAGTACTGAGCACCCATCGAAACATATGGGCTCACAAGCCCTCTGGAAATCAGGTCACACAGTCGAGGCAGAGATTTCTGTGCTGAGCTGTCCCTGAGCTGAGAATGGTCTTGGTCTGAGGGCAGTGTTACCTCTACTGCTTTTCAGATCCAGACTAAAGAAACAGCTAAGACTCAGCTTCTCATTTATGAAAAGCTTTGACCTATATAGAAAACTCAAGAAACCTGAGCAGCAGAACTAATGAAATATGATTTCCAGCAGTTCTGTCCACCTGGATTTCCTAATACCCATAAGGAGTGACTTATAACAGGGTCTGTCTCTTCTACACTCCCCTAATTTTCATAGAACTTGGATAACTTTAGTGTCTTCATCAAGGGTGCTTAGAGTTAGCCCATGTTTTCAAACATCTCCTTGCTTATTTGGAAATATTCTCAATGGTTTGGGGACCCTGTCACTTACAGTACAGGTTATACAAACCACAAAGGAACACAAACTGAAGGGCTTTGTGTTGTTTATGTGTCTGCAGCTTCTCTAGTTTATTACAGGGTTGTTACAAAGTAGGACCCTTCCCAAGGCTACATGTATGCTTACAGAGACCTTTTTTGGAATCTGATTTTGTCAGTCTTGTTGTTGTTTAGGCAAAACCAGGAAGCTGATTTGTGCTGAAATATGTGCTGTGTCCTCTAATTTGCTTTACTGAGAAATTTACCTGAAACACTCTAAAAACTGAGAGGTAGAAAAAAAAAAAAGGCTAAATCACATTTAATTGGTACATATGGACAAAAAATCCCCCAACAAAAAACAGTTTATGAGTCTCCTTGTTTACTCACAGACCAGAATCAACTCACAAAGGATGTAACTCTTCATCTCAGATGGGACATAAACATTATTCCACTGGACTGAGACACACATATCTATAAACAGCAGTGAGTATTCCCTTTTGTAGATGCAATACCTGTGGCCCCAGCAGCTCCCCGTGCAGCAGGAGTGTGCAGGGCTCACAGGAGCAGCAGAAACAATTGACTAATTTGGGCACCAGAGAGCCTGAGCTTTATTGCAGAAGACACCAGGCTCCAGGTGTAAAGCTGACCAGCAGAAAAATCTCCTGAAGCACTGGGCTTTTTCCTCTACCAGATCCCAGTTTGGTCAGGTAGAGTTCTGATTTATTTGCTGCTCATTAGGTTTTAAGGCTTTGATTGTGTAAACTCTCATGTGTTTGTGTTTATTCCTATGGTTTCAATTTTTGCCCAAAACTGTTGCACAAAGTTCAGTTGCTGTGTTTGTCTTTCATATGGAATCAAGTCCTATCAATATGGCCTCATTAAAATGAAAATTAGGCAGTGATTAACAACTATTTCCCAAATCAAGATGAAACAAAAAAGCCCTTTTGAGACAATACAAAGCTTTGTGCCTTCTGACAAATTTCTGTGTTCCCCAGTCCTTGTCACATTGAGGCTTTACTGGTAGAAGAAGAAACTCATAATAATACTCTTGTTTTCTCAGAAAGGTGTGTTTTTCCATTTAAAACAGCTTTGAGAAAATACCCCACCAGCAATTTAAAATTTGTTTTCTCAAAGCAAAACGCAATGTACTACAGCTCATACATATGTACATATAAATAAAAGACATAAACAAAACACTTATAGAATCCTTGATTATTAATGTGTGTGTTTTGTAACATTACTGCTTTCAAGACAAACTGAGCTTACCTGAAGGATCTTTGCTGCTCTGACAGATGCTCAGAGCAGCTGCAGGGCCTCTGCAGAGCCCCTGGTGCTGGGTTATGCTCCCAGGTGAGGCTGTTCAAGCCCACCTGCAGGAGGGTGACAGGACCCTGGCTGCTCTAAAGAGCCCTGAGCAGGGTGAGGAAGCAGCAGAAATTCCCTGTTTGGAGCAGTTTGATGGGGTTTGGGTCGTGTTTCAGGGCTGCCCAGACAGCTGAGCCCCAGGGAGGGGCAGGGCTCTGCTGGCCCAGGCAAGGTGGGTCACTGCTGGTTTGCCATGTGTGTCTCTCCAGCAGCTGTGGGAGCTCGGGGAGGCAGCCGGCGCAGCCACGGGCTAATGAAGCTCGTCTGCTACATTAGGGACAGGAGGTGGAATGCACAAGATTGCATCTTCAAGCCCTGCTGTTAACTCATGCAAAAGTTGGCTGGCTGTGTGCTCTTCCTGAAGATGGAGTGGAGGCTTGCAGTGTCATTACTGGGAATAAAGATGATAAATGACAGTTGCTTTTCTAACCATGTGCACCTTTTCTCTCCAGTGTGACTCGAGTTCCTCCTGTGATCCACTTGGGGCAGCTGCCATCCCAGGTTTTTTATTCTCATGCCTTTAACCTTTGCTCTCAAATGAGAGCACCTCTTTCTTCATATGCCCAATGGTTTGCAATTCTGCCTGGTCCTGACTGGAGTGAGGAGTCCTTGGTGGTTTTGTATCCCTGTGTCTGGAACTATTTTACCCTCCCCTGTGTATACATCAGGCTCAGGTTTTGGAATTCTGGAAACTTAGATTTTGAGATTTTGATATATAGTAACATATGTGGGGCAAGATGGAGACTTTAGGGTGGAGGTTAGTTGTTCTTTTTTTTACCTTCTTCCTTCTTCTTTGTGGGTTTGGGGGGGTTTCTTTAATTGGTGTAACTGTATTTTCTGTAATTCTGTAACTTCAAGTAGTTAGTTATTGGGTTTAAAATAAAAATAATTTAGGTGGCATTTTATAGTTGGATGGATTATCCTTGAAAAGACCTGACAGAGAAATATTCCATTTTACCTCACTTCTCTAAGTTGCTAGTTAGAGCTCAGGGCTCGTGAGTCTGTAAATAGGTAAGGAATAATAAACATCCAAGTCTGAACACAAAACCTTCGTTCCCTGTGTATCAATCCCGACCTTGGCAGAGGAAAAGAAGCCAGAACCATCACATGCAGAGATTCTGGCTGGTTTGGGTGAAAGCACTCAACTGGAGCTTTCAGAATCTGACTCTTACTCTGTGCCCTGCCACACATTCCTCATGGACCAAGAGCAAAGGGCACAGAGGAATGAAGGGTTTGGCTTTGAGCCCAGACCCTGCACAGAGCTGATTCCCAGCTATCCTTAAGGCAGATCCTATGGGGACTCAGCACTCAGGAATATCCATGCTGGTGGGAGACAGGGTTGTCTGGAGAGCTCAGCATCTATGCTCTGAACTCTCCAAACACCATGGAAGTTCCCCCTGGTGCTTGAATCAAAGCCAAACTCACTCTGCCATCTGCTCCTCATTGTGGGGAAGCACTGCCCTTCATCTCTCCAAATGAAATGCTCAATCCACTGAGCTCAAGAGGACTTTTGCCTTTAGCTTTGCCTGAGCAACAGGATTCCTCCCACTCTGCCTCAATGTTCACCAGTGACCCTGGGAATGTCATACATCTCCTCTTGTCACATCTGGGTTCAGAGCTCTCGTGGGTGTCTGCGGCCACAGTGCCTCTGCTCCCAGGTCTTCTGAGTGCTGAAAGAATGAAAAATCCTTAAAACAATCAGTGACAAATTTAGTCTTTTCATGGGAGTCCTCAACCAGCTCATGGGACTCATATGGCAGACTGAATTTCTCTGTAAATGAATCCACAAAAAGGCTGATCCCCCTGGGGTGTTAGTGATACCATTCAAAAGTCACAGATAACATCTTTGCCAATGTTCTGTAGTATCAATGCTGTGTCTATCTTATTTTCTCCCTTATAATTTCTTCTTATTGGTCTTTTACGTGGAACTAGCATTTTTGTCCTAATTAGACAATTGCACATTATGATACACTAATTTGTTAACCTATGTTCACAAATCTTTTAATTACAGCAGTTGTCTTTGATGTGCTGTTATTATTCAGCTACAGCAGTAAACAATTCAACAGCTAACTGGAAGGAACTCATTATTTTCTGAGAGATGTTGTCATTATTTTTCAAAGTATTTTTTTTTCCTAAAATGCAGTGAAGAACCAGAGAAACCTGAGGGCTGTTTAGGGAAGCCCTGCCTGCAGCCTGTAGGTTCCTCTGTGACCTCCCTTTCCACCACTCCTCTGAGCAGCTCTGGTCTGCAGGAGATGAAGACTTTGCCCTGGTGCTGGTGTTGGCTGCTCCCAAAGCCTCACAGATATTTCACTGCAGTGGGGAACCCATGAGCCCTCACATGCCCAGGTTCCATGCCCTCAGCAGCGCCCCGTGTTCCCCTTCCCTCCCCAGGAGGAGAGGTGTCACACACAGGTTTGGATTTTAGCTGGAACTATCAGACTGTGGAGGCTTGTGTTTTATCATCAAGCACAGCATGAAGACACCACAGTTGCAATGTACAGATTGCCAGGAACAGACTGTCTTTCTTGAAGATCAAGTTGTCCATGTGACTATTTGCCAGCTGCAAAGGATAGATTCAAATTTCTGGATGCTCCACTTTCCCAGACCTGGGAAAGACTTTCTCCTGATTTTTCATCCCTCAAAAGATCAGCAACAGCTGCTGAGACCTCTTATAAGAGAAGGAAGGGGGGAAAGGGAGCATAACCAGGCCATCTGTTGTAAAACCACAGCTCCTTATTGATTTCAATAGACTATTTTTGGTCCAAACAGTTCCAGCACACAGGCACTCACATACCCTTTCTGCTGGCAGTAGAAAGCCATGGCTGTTATTGAGAACAGGAAAGTGAATGGCACAAAGCAGCACTGGGTCTCCAAAGCAAAATCAGCCACCCCTCCTCATTGCTGGCAGATGTTTCCCCAACCCCTTCTTAAAGCCTTGTAATGATGGAGGTGTTACGCCCTTTCCAGCAACCTCCTCCAGTGCTGAACCCTTCCCGCCCTCAAGTGCTTTTCTAATGTGTAATCTGTGTCACCTCTGCCGCAATTTAGGGCCATTATTTGTTGCTCTACCCACTTTTCTGGAAGAGAGGAGCAGAGCAGATGAGATAAGAGCGAGAGGAAGGGAAGGCACGGGCTGTGTTTCCTGGGAAGCAAGCCTTGCCGACCTTTCTGTGGTTTTCAGCCTGGCTCATTTCTCCTGCTCTGGTTTCCACTCCATAAAACCCAGCAGCGAACGTGCTGTGACGACTGGGGAGAACTTGGAGGGTTCATTTTGTCACAGTTTTAAAATGTCAGATCAGGCTGCACAGTCACATTAGTACTGTTAGCTTTAATATACTCGATACCTAATCTGCCAGGGCTTCTTTATTGACAGGCTGCATCTCTATTTGAGCTTGAATAAACTTGTGCATAAAATGTTATCAGCAATGACAGCTGAAAAGAGGTCTATTGCTCTTTAAATTTTTGATGGGAGGCAAGCATTCTGTCATTTGTGATAGCATTATATGTAATCCAACATAACAACTTGATAGTCTGATATAACAACATTCCAGCTTCCCTGCTACCATTGTAAAGAGATGCTGTGTACAAGCTGCTCCTACAGGCAATAATATCAGCACTGACAGCTGGTAAAAGAGTCAAGCTCCTCTCTTCCCATTTCTGGGAAGCAACCCTCATCTTCAGTGCAATTGTTTTCCTTGGGTGTGGACAACATCTTTGCCCAAAAGTCCCGGGGAAATTGTGCTGGTTTGGAAACCCATTACAGGCCAGAGTTGTCTCCTGAGATGTCTTTATTTTCACACTGCTGCCTGCAAATGTGGTACAGTGGGATGGAGTTCTGTCCCAAATCACAGGAGGGGAGCTCCTCAGAGCCTTTGCTCCCTGCATGTATTTCAGTTCCACCTTCCAAGTTCTCTCATCACTGTTGGTTTCCAGTGTTGCCCCAGCCCTGGAAGTGTCCAAGGCCAGGCTGGATGGGGTTTGGAGGAAGCTGCTCCAGTGGAAGGCATCCCTGCTCATGGTAGGGGATTAGAACTGGGTGAGCTTTAAGCTCCTTCCAATCCAAGCCATCCTGTGATTCCCTGCTGGGCAGGGACTGAGTGCTGTCACCTGGAGCCCTGATCTTCCCCTTCCTTTGTTCTCCAAAACCCCAGGATAACCTCCCCCAGCAGCTCTCAGTACAGCACCAGAGGAGGTGTGCTCTGCCACCCTGCAGGGACTCTGCCTCCTGCTCCTCCAGGGAACACCTTTCCCTTCGTGCTGGCCACTCCCTGCATTCACACTCGTGTAAAACAAGTGTAACACATTAATCAAATGTTTTGACCAATACTGGTTTATCAATTGAATTTTAACTTTTTATATTGCAATATTTTTACTGCTTGAGGTCAGGTAATTTGGAAATTAACTTCAAGTTAGTTCTCACAAGAAGAAGATCAATACACAGGATAAAAGATATCCAATGGATTATGAACAAATCCTGTCCTAAAGAAATATCTACTCTGCTCTTCCTTTAGGTGGGCTCTTTTATACCTCCTCAATGCTTGTATAATTAACTTAAGTCAATGAAAATCCAGTGGAACAATGCAGTTTAATTTAGCTGAGCTGCACCAGTATGAAACTGGCATGGATTAGGGATCAGTGCTGGCTGATCAGCCTTGGCAGTAGTGTCCAGAACCAGACCATTTTTTCACATACTCCATTGCACAGGATAGCAACATCAGCAAGCACGCAAGTGACAGTGAGAAATATCCAAAGGTATGTTCAGATGAAGGAGCACATTTAAAAATTACACCATGTGTTGCTGAACGAGCTGTCAGGCAACACTTATAGGCAGGTGGGTACCAGACCCAAACATAAATAGCTGAGGTGTATTTTAAGGCACAGGTTTGTGGAGGAGGCTGTGCTTCACCTGATTTCTGGTTGGCAGGAACACTGTGATAACCTCACCTGACCCTGGACAGAACAGGAATCACAGAATTTCACAGGGGGTGTCTCACCCTTCTGTTCTCGTTTTTATTCCTGCCTGTACATGTTAAAGATTACTTCATTTGTGGTTAAATCTCTCAGCACAGAATCACAGAATGGGCTGGGTTGGAGTGGGGCCTTGTAGTTCATCCCATTGCACCCCAGTCATGGCAGGACACCTCCCACTGTCCCAGGCTGCTCCAGCCCCAGTGTCCAACCTGGCCTTGGGCACTGCCAGGGATCCAGGGGCAGCCACAGCTGCTCTGGGCACCTGTGCCAGGGCCTCACCCCACTCATAGTCCAAGCTTTCTTCCCAATATCGAATCTAATGTGACCACCTTTAGTTTAAACAATCCCCCCTTGTTCTGTTACAACAGGCCCTGTTAAAAGGTTTGTCCTCATCTTTCCTATAGGACTCCCTTTACTACTTGAATGTGCTCTAAGGGTTCCCTTGTCTGTTCCAAGCTGAACAATGCCCATCCCAGAGCCTTTCCTTACAGGACATGTTCTCCATCCCTCTGATAATCTTTGTGGCCTCCTCTGGCCCCACTCCACCAGGTCTCTGTCATTCCTTCACAGTAATTACAGAACACCCCTCTCTTGTCCACAGCACCATTCCAGATGTTTGCCTGTCACAGCCTGTGCATGTGGAATCACAGAACTATTTTGGTTGGAAAATACCTTTAAGATCATCAAGTCCAAGAGTAAATCAAGCACTGCTGCATCCACCACTAAACCATGGCCCTAAATACCTCAGTCAGAGAAACATCAGGGCCAGGCTGACTGTGCTGCAGGGGCAGCCAGGGCACACACAGCCAGGGAAGAGCAGGCTGCCTTTCCAAAGCATCTTGCACAACAACACTGGGAAGTGCTGCTTCTCTCGGCAGAAGGATTGAGGCACTGCTGTAGTGTCAGTTCCTCCTTGTGTCCCCAGGGCTAAGCTGGGAGAGCCCTGGAGTCAGTGTCTTGTCCTTGGATAGCCTGGGCTGAGACCTGCTCCTTGGCTGTGCCAAGGCAGAGACTTAATCAAACAGGACATGGTGTGAAGAGGGTGTTACTCCCTGCAGAGCTGCATGAAAAAAGGCCTTAAGGCAACAGTGCTATGCATATGATACAGACTGGAAACCTGGAGGGTGAAGAAATATTCCAGGAGTGGGTTCTCCCAGCCCTCCATGGTCCCAATGCCATTGAAAGTCAAATATGGCTTTATCCTGATCAGTTCTCTAGCAGGAAATGGTGGGAAGATCAGAGCTTCTTGAATTAATTGGAGATTTTTATTATTAAAATAAAAGAGTTTCAGATACTGTGCATAAATAAATTTTCATTTTTGTGATGCATTCCCGAGGCTGTTGCTAAGATAGGTAACTCTTAACACCTTTATATTGCTTTAATTCATGTTTTCCAGACAAGCTTCTTAGACTTAGACTATGGGAACACAAATGTGTATGTGATGCAAAGTAAAGGCATAAGTGTCAGCAGTTAATGGGGTAAATTAATAGTTAATTGGACCACACATGTACAATTAGTTCCAGTTTCTAGGATGAAAGTAAAAAGTACTTCTCATCTAAAAGAAAAACTGCAGTTATTAAAATAATCCAGACATGTTGTAACCTAACCCTGGGCTTCTCTGTCTCATTCACAAAGCCAAAGGCCAGAAGCTGCATCCCACCAGGCTTCACCAGGGTGGCACCAGGGGCAGAGCTCTCTGCTCAGCTCCTCCCACCACATCCCACACCCCAAAAGGGTAAAGCTTTGAGGGTTTGACTCTTCCCAGCTCTGCTGGAAGGCTGTGATTGTGGACTAAGGTCTGCTTGGGTAGGTGGGGGGTGCTGATGGCCATGTCTCCCTGAAGGGGAAGTTTGGGGGAGCTCCAGACAGGGCAGTGGTCTCCTTCCCCTCTGGATGGTCTTCCAGTCACACACAGAGAAACCCCTCCTGCCATGAGCTCAGCTCCACTCTCCTGGTGCAGTGCCAAGTGCTCAGTGGTGCTCTGGCTCCTGCTAGCTCCCAGCAGTCCTTCTCCAAGAGCACTGGCCAAACTGGTGTTTGGGCTGAGGCTGCAGAACGGGTTTTTGTGAATCTCCGTGACCTAAATTGCTTAACTGCAGCCCAGGGAGGGCCACTGCATTAAAATTATCTCTCCATTTGAAATGTCAGGAACGTGGCCTTTTCTGGAAGATCAATAGAAACACGGGAGGAGTATTTTCAGTTTTGCATCCTTCATTCATCATCATTTCCATTATGTGCCTTGCTCGTGGGGCTGCCCCCAGCCAAGCAGGAGACAGGGTCTGCCAGTCATGTTTTGTCTCTTTTCTGACATGCAATCCATTGGTCTCTCTCTGCAGCCTGGGCTGGTTTGTGCCAGGAATGGAGGAGTGGTGGAGTCACCTTAATAAACCACACCTAGAAGTATTTTGGTCATTATCTGTGTTCAGAATATATAAACACTGCTGCAGTTAATTTCTTGATGTTTTCCATTTTTTTAACATTACAATATTGTTCTTCAAAGCAACATAAAAATTCCCTGGAGATAATTTCCATCTGAAGTGGTGAGGAATGGTAAGGTGGTAATGAAGAAGTAGTAAAAAATAAATCTAATCAATTCTTACCTATTTCATCAACTTCTAAACTTTGATAGTTTGCACACTCTGATCAGAGTCTTTTCTCTTAAGGGTGAGTCCTTGCTTAACAATATATATGAAAACATCAGAAATAGTTCAAAGGAGAATCACTTCTCAGGTAACTCTAAATGGTCAGTGTTTCATTAATTCTGCCACTCTTCCAGGTGGAGGAGTGCACGGGCAAGAAGGGAGTGCTGGGCAGGGCTGCAAGCCTGCACTTGCTGGGGGGAACCACGTGCACTCAGATAACCACTAAGGACAGACTTTTGGCCATAATTTGTCATCACTGTCGCTATTAAAATATAAAATAGGAGATCAGAGTGGAGGGAGGAAGTCAGGAGAGCAGGAGCCTTGCAGCCACCCCAGGCTGGAAGCTCCCTGCCTGCTGATGAGACGTGAAACACCTCGGGGTTTGTGTGAGGCACAGCTGGGTCATGGATGGAGCTGGACAGCTCAAAGTGGCAACTGGGAGTTAAGGAAGGTGCACGAGTGGGTTTAAAAAAGGAATCAAACCAGTGTTAGGGGCAAAACCAAACTGGGTTAGGAAAATGCCTAATGGGGAGTACCTTACTGAGGTGTAAAAGGCTGATGCTGTCTGGCGTTGTAGGACACGAAAGAAAGATGAGAGGCTCTAAATATTTCAGAAGGCTGAGGGCATAGAAAAAAGGCTTTATTGTGTAATTCTTACTACCTTTTATAAGGTGTTCTGATACAGACTTAGCATGATTGGTGAATAGGAATGACACCTCTCTAATCTCATTGGTTAAACTAGAGAAACAGCAAAACACCACCTGGAGAAAGATTGTTTTGAAAAAGAATGGTTGTTTGCCAAGATTGCTTTGAGCTTTCCAGAGAAATTTTTCCTTGGAAAAAAGTGGGCAGGCCAAAATCTCTCAGAGCCAGAAATATCAGGCCCAGAGCTGTACTCATCAGAGCAAATCCACCAGCTCCATTTGGGATAAACTTCATTTTACAGACAGGATGGGCCCTCCTTACCAAAAGTCCACATCTGTCCTACTGCTGATCACCTCAGGGTGAGCTGAGATGACATTTCCTCTAATTTAACTACCTTTAACAGCAGCTAAGAGAGCTGAGAGAAAGGCCAGAGATGTGTATTAAAGTGTAGACAGCTTTTAGTAGTTCAAAAATACCTTTTCAATGATAACTTAAATCAGAGGGTGAGAGAAATGGAGGGAATCCTGTGATTTACAGTGCACCAAGGGCAGGCTCTGAGGGGACAGGCACTGCACCTCACCACACATGGGTTAATTGAGTGCTGCTGTTTTAGGTCTCATTTATGCCGTATTTTTTCAGTAAACACACATCAACTCTGAAGATCTTAATTAGAGTCTTTGGAAAAACCCAATATGCTATAATTCTTCCACTGAGGTCTATATGGAAAACAAGGAACATATTTCAAATGCAATGGCAACAAACAAACAAGTGTGCATAGCCCCAGTCTATAGACCCAGTACACACACGTGCACTTCCCTAATATGCTTGCTTAGGCTTTACAATCTGTTTATTAATTCGTGAGTAGACTTGATATGCCCTCTGGAAAAAATACTAAAATAATATCTCTCCATTGGCTTCACTGCTGCATGCCTCTAATTAAGTAATGTACACCTCCACTTGCTATTAAACAGTTCCATGATTTTTAACACCAGTGTTGTTTGGTGCTGGCTATAAAAATTTTTAACAGCTCTCCTGTTACCACTCTTCTCCTAAGTACATGAAAGTGGCTTTACATAACTGACCTTTCCCTTCCCTGCTCCCACATTTTAACCCTTCTTTCCCACTGCAGCAAGGAGCTGAAGCATTGAAGGTCTCACAGAGATGAAGATGAAAGTTCCCCCCACTGCTTGGCACAGGAATTTCCACCAGCATGCCTCTGAGGACAGAGTCCTCTGGGATTCCCCTGAGACTGCCAGGCGTGGTTTGAGGAGCAAAGTTCTGATTTTGTAAGACCAACCCAGGGGAGTAAAGCTGATCTATTGCAAAGGTCAGGAGAGATGCTATGGCAGCATCTTTACGCCAGGAGCTGTCAGCCTGGCACTAAATTATCACTTTAACTCCAGATAATACAGAAACCCTTTAGCCACCCCACAGCCTAACTCCCAGTAATCTCCAGCAAGGCAAGAGCAAATCCACAGGATTATTTTCCTTTTCAAGGTAAGCAGGATAATGTACTCAGCTGGAGTTGGGCCATGAGGCTGACAAATCTGGGGGTGAGGCACACCCTGCAGTAAGGAGAACATCGAGAGTCAGGTGGATCCATGTAGGAATCACTAATGCAGAGGGACCCTCTGGCCCAGTCCTCAAACAATGGCCAACCAAAAACCTCATCTGGAGGGAAAACTGCCATGTCCTGACCAGATTCTCGTGGTTAACCAAGGAGGACCAAGGGAGTAAGAGCTCATTGTGGCTGATGAAGCTGCAGAGGCTGCAGTCTGCAGAGACCTGGCTCTGGGCCACGATCATTGTGTGTATTTTCCTCTTACAATTCACAGGTAATGAAAATTCTGACTTTCAACCATAACTTGAAGAAAGAAAAACAGATCTGTGCCCTGTCCACAGGGAAGACAATAAGCAATTTCTTCTGACCACTCTGACACCATGAACATAATGAGTGCTGTTAGGAGTTCTAGTCTGGATCATTCTCAAAACATCCAAATGTCTGATCTCTAAATCCAGCACTGTGTGATCCCAAAGAATCTCTAAATCCAGCACTGTGTGATCCCAGAGAATCTCTAAATCCAGCACTGTGTGATCCCAAAGAATCTCTAAATCCAGCACTGTGTGATCCCAGTGAATCTCTAAATCCAGCACTGTGTGATCCCAGTGAATCTCTAAATCCAGCACTGTGTGATCCCAAAGAATCTCTAAATCCAGCATTGTGTGATCCCAAAGAATCTCTAAATCCAGTACTGTGTGATCCCAAAGAATCTCTAAATCCAGCACCGTGTGATCCCAAAGGATCTCTAAATCCAGCACCGTGTGATCCCAAAGAATCTCTAAATCCAGCACTCTGTGATCCCAGTGAATCTCTAAATCCAGCACCGTGTGATCCCAAAGGAGCAACGATTGTCCCTTGGGGGTTGCTGAACACCTGCCCCGAGCATGCAGCGTGCGGGAGCTGCCAGCAGAGCAGCAGCAGCAGGGGGAAGGTGCAGCCCGAGCTCTTCTCCCGCAGCCCCAGGCACCAGCCCTTCTTGGTCAGTAGCTGCACGTCTTCTGCGAGTGATCTCACCTGTCTGTGAAATCCTTTGCAACGTCCTGGGAGCGTCACAGTTTAACAATACAAGTGTGAAACCCCCTCCTGTTCTCAGCAGCGAGGAAGGCTGGCAGGAGCTGAAAGCACTTGAAATTAGATCCTGAAAGCCCTTTGCCGGCAAAGCAGCATCCATCCATCCCAAGCAGCAGTTCCTGGCTCTCTGGTCAGAAGGTGCAAATGGCTCATGGCAGCTCTGTGCAAAATTACTTGTCCTGGGAGTTATCAAGCCATGCCACAGAGGATGTGCACCTGCCTCAGACCTATGGAGTGGCTTTGTGGACTTTAAACAAATTTTCCTGCATAGTTTTCACTTCCTGAGTTAAGGGGAGGTTAGTGTCACAGCATCTGTCATGGCACTGGTTGCATTTGCTGCCTGCTGGCCTCAGGCAGGAGGGCTCACCGGTGTGGAAGAGCCTGTCCTGGTACAGCCCTGCCTGTGCTGCTTCCCAGAGCTGCTCCCTCATCAAATTATCTTTAAACCATCACACAGGGTTGTCTCAGCAAAGGCACTTGTGCCTTCAGAGCAGAGCCAGCACATGGGGTCTGTGGTGCAGATGATGAAGGGACCTCTCTGAAAGGCAGAGGAGGGCACAGGGATCCCGAGCAGCACAGCCCCACCCAGAGGTGCTGTCAGGACTCCTCAGAGGTCACTGTGACAGCGAGGGGCTGTCACACCTGCGGGGATGGCACTCATAAATAACAGCCACCTATGACAGCTGGGAGGAGTAGCTGTTTGTAGGCAATTGCATGTGAAACAGGCAGACAGGTGTCATCAATCCAGCCCCAGCCCAGGCCAAGTCCTGCCGTTCCTCACACCCAGAGCATCAGCACCAGCTACAGCCTGGAACTGACTGGCATCCTTACAAGCCAGCTCTGAAAGCAGGTTTGGGTTGAAGGAGTTGCTGTGTTCCCTGCATTGCCACTATCCCTGGAAGAGAAGTGTGCCTAATGGGGGAGAAGGGTAATCTCATTTGATATGAAATTCTATTAGTGACAGTTCATTCCTGGCACTGCTGAGAGGGCTGGGCAGCTTGGATGGTGCTTTCATGGTACTTACTGATCCAAAAGTAAAGAACTGAAGAAGCAAATGCCACCAGGCTATGGGCCATGGGGAATGAGGAGAGAGCAGCACAGGAGCACGTGGGGATGAGACCAGGCACCATCAGCAGCTGGAAACAGATGGGAAAGGAGAAAAAAGGGCAGCTATCCCCCAGGGCAGGGATGAAAAGGAGGAGTGGGCAGCAGCTGGGCCTGCTTGGTTATCCCAGGGTGAAGAAATTTCCTGTAGTGCCTCTGCTGCCCTCAGTGCCTGTAGCTCAGAGCAGGCAGGGGCTGGCACCCACTGCCTCTGCTTTGCCCAAAGCAGGTGCCAGGCTCCAGGCAGGACAGGCACACCACACATCTCTGTCCTGTTGCATTTCTTCACAAGACATTTCCACTGAATGGAGAGTCAGCAACTTGTGGGCAACTCCATAGGGCAATCAGTGCTGTAGAACTGAATATGTGCACCCTGATAAAGATTTCATAAACAGCCTACACCTGGTCACTGCCAGATTTCTGAAACAAAAGCTCAGCACCTGGTGCTTCATCATGCAGCACCAGCCTCCTGGCAGGCAGGGCCAGGATGAGCAGAAAGCACCAGCACACCCCACCAAAGGACACCTCTGGCCTCACCAAAACTTCAATCCATGGTATGGGTGCACTGATGAAAACTGGTTCATGGCCAGCCAGACACATCCTCATCCCTGCAAGGCTGCCAGCAAGGCAGGAGGGCTGAGCCAGCTCAGGGATGATGATTTTGCAGCTGAGGAGCAGCCACGAGGAAGATGCTGCCAGTGCAGAGGAGGAAGGAACTCTGCTCTTGGGCCCATGGACTGACCCTTGCCTTGCTCCTGCTGTCAGAACATAACACCTGCACTGTCATTTAACAAACAGATCAATAATTAGTTATTTCTGCTTAAAAGCAGCAATAAAGTACATTATACGTGGTTTATTACTTACAGTTAGCGATAAAATAACATCAACTGGCGGTTTAAAGATTTTGGGAGCTGAGATTGCACAGACAAGAATCCATTTTGCTCATTACAGTATTCCAGGGAGTGGGAAATTACTCTGCTTCTGCCTTCAAGTGTCCAGGGCCAGGAGACCCCTGGCCATGGTGGTGCTGAGCTGCAGTTCCTGGCAGAGCAGCACATTCTGCAGGGCTGGGTTACCCCTGGGCTTGGGTCTGTAGAGCTCTCACATCAACTGCTTTGTTGCAGGAGGTGCTGAAGCAGCCAAAGGGACTGAAGCACAGCCAGGCCTGGCATTCCCCAGGAGCAGAGCCAGTCTCTCACTCTCTCTTCCAGTCTTGTCCTTGCTGACAGCTCTGCTGTGTCACATGCAAATGTCAGAAATGTCATTTCCTTCTGCTCAGAAAGGAGAGGTTTGCTTTGCCCACAGTGAGATCCAATCCTCTCTTTCTACCACTCTCTTATCCCCTCCTGCTCACTTCAGGCTGACTGTGGTCAAAAGACTCTTTCTTTCCTGTGGCAGCCTGACTTATTTTGCCACAAGCCCAACAAGCAGCCCAGCAAACAAAATGGGGTAGATTTCTTTGGGTAAAGCAGATCTGAGGACCACCAGAGCCTGCCCAGGAGATCATCACAGACCTCAGTGGTTCCTACTCAGCAAGCTGAACACACACTGCATTTCCCACTTTTCCCTATGTTTACCACGCTGGTGGAGGAAAAGCCACTTTGTATTTCCATTTCCATGCCCATTTCCATTATTTCCATGGTTAAGTGCTACTGAAGTCACAGCTGTGACTCACCTGCCCACAGAGGGGACAGCTGGGTGTCCACACTCACTCTGTGCCACTGCCACAAAAGCTGCCAAGCCCAGCCCTGCCCGTTCAGCCACTTGCAAAGCTCACAGAGCTCTCTCTCTGTGCCTTCACACACAGCTGTAAAAGCTGGATTTGGTTTTTTCCCCTGCCCCCACCAAGGTGACAAATAAAGCTCTGCCCCTCTCGTTGGACATGCAGAAGTCAGCCACAGCCTGTGCTTCCTGTGTGTAGAGCCCACTGAACATGTGCTATGGAAGTGATAAGCATCAAAGAAATTATTTTTTCAAATGCTGCTTATTGGCATGCCATTTCAGGACAAAGAGGTTTTCTTCTTCCTCCACGTTATCACAGACATCACAAGAGGAACAGACCAATTAGGGCTATTCCCTGAGCCATTCCCTCAAGGGTTTTGTGCAGGGCAATGCATTACAGGAAAGCAGCACCGTTTGTACTCTAAATCATTTTTACCTGTGTTGAAATACTGCTGAATTAATTCCTTGTGCTGGGAACAATCCCCACATGATCCATCTGGGATACAAGGGCACGTGGACAGATCCTGAGCATGGGGCTCCTGCTGCTTGCCATGGCCTGATGTTTCTCTCCTGCCATCACACCACCCTCGCTGCAGCACCGTGACAAAACGTTATTCTGATCACATTCCTCCACCAAAGGCACCTGGGGGAGTTCTTCTGTGGCAATAGAGAGGGACACCACAATTTCACTGTAAATTAGAGCCAAAATATCTACAGAAAGTGGAATCCATTGGGGCAGAAAGAAGGGGACATGCTGAGGTACATTATTAGGAAAGGCTGGTCCTGCTCTTCCCTAATAAACCAGCTGCACGTGATGCTCCACCCAGGGGACCACGAGGGGGTTTCCCAGTGCTGAGGGGTTTCATCTGGGCTGGGCTGGGCCAGGACTCTGGACCAGGAGAAGATGAGTTCAGTGTGTTGCATCCTAAAACAGGGCTTGGTCCATGCAGGGCTCAGGAACCCGTCCTTGTAGAGATGGTCAGGACACACAGAATGACACAGTGTCAAGTTTTCAGAAGGTTCTTTATTATGGCCCCATGCTGTCCTTTATACAGTCTTTACAAACCTAGAGGGCAACTTCTAATTGGTTAATAGCTCTCTTGTTAATTATTCTATTGGTTAGTAAAAGGCATTTTACTTGTCCATCAAATCTCTCTATTCTCAGATTGTTTACATATTTTCTTTACTGATTCTCATGGGACAAATCCCTTGTTATTACAGGTACACTCATTTTTCAGCCTCAGAATAGATTGTTGTGTTAAAGGAACTTCTCATTCTCAAAACAGCTTCATATGGGAACTTGCAAATTGCTTATTAGCTGCACTTAGAAGAAATGACAGGCCAGCTTTTACTCTATTCCTACAGGAACCTCCTCTGCTCCACCAGCAAAACCCCATCAGCTGAGCTGTGCATGGGACACCCTGAGCCTTTCCTGGGCCAAGGGAGCAGGAAGGCAGCTGTGGCCTGAAGAGCATAAGAATTGCAGGGCTGGATTAGGGTATTTATGGTTCTCCAAGGGTAATTTCACAAGCAGAGCCAGCCAGCCAGAAAGAGCTTTGGAGCACCACACAACCCCAAAAGTCCCAGAGCAATGAGAGGCAGATGGAGGGCACACAGTTGTTGTTTGGGTGGGGAAGGGAGACTGCCAGACTGAAATAGAGGTGCAGAGGAGCCAGGCCGGGCTGGAGGTGTCCCTCAACCCAGCTCAGGGGGTGTTTTGGATCTTGCTGGGTCCCTGCAGAGACACAGTGTCGAGCAGGGGAATATGGCAGGCATCACACCCCACTTATGTACCTCAGCTGTGCCAGAGGCAGGGCCCTTTGGCCACAACACCGCCTCATCTCTTGTCAGAAACAATGGCTCAGTTTGGGATGGTGCCACTGATCTCTGTCCTGCTCACCAGCAGTGCCCCACTCACACACTCCCATGGGCTCACCCCCAGCACTGGCCACGTTTCCCTTCCACAGGGCCCAGGCTCTTGCAGGGCTTTGTGCTGTGTTTTTAATTACAGGCTTTGATATGAAATGCTCCTGAATATGTGCAAGAGCAGCATTTTGCTTCCAGCCTTTCTTGGTATCAGAGGCCAAACCACAATGAGGGAAATTTTTTTGTTCCATATCTTTACGGTGCTTCTTCCAGTAGCACATAAAACAAATTAGCCACTTAGGCCATTATTAGGCACTTATGGCCTTTTGATGTTTATGATTTATAACAGCAATTTGCACTTATGTAGCACATTTCAGTGGAGGCTAATACAGCAATGATAGCACTTTGCATTGCAGTCGTGTCCTCCCGCTCCAGCTCCTGGAGAGCTTTATGAGACCACGCTGGGCACAGCAGCAGGGAGCTCCTCCTGGGTGCCAGGAGTCCTCTGCTGCTGGGCATCTCTCCATCTCTCCATCTCATCTCCCCACACTGGGATCCATGCTCAGGGCCAGCCTGGCTGGCTGGGCACCACGGCCCTGGTGGAGGAAAATGCTGAAGAACAGGCTCTGAAATCCATAGGAGCTGCCCTGGTGGAGGAAAATGCTGAAGAACGGGCTCTGCAATCCATAGGAGCTGCCCTGGTGGAGGAAAATGCTGAAGAACGGGCTCTGCAATCCATAGGAGCTGCCCTGGTGGAGGAAAATGCTGAAGAACGGGCTCTGCAATCCATAGGAGCTGCCCTGGTGGAGGAAAATGCTGAAGAACGGGCTCTGCAATCCATAGGAGCTGCCCTGGTGGAGGAAAATGCTGAAGAACGGGCTCTGCAATCCACAGGAGCTGGTTCAGCTCTGTGGCAGACACAGGAGAGTCTGCTTTTCCCTTAGCTGCTGTTTTCAGCTGCTCTTCCAGCAGCAATAACAAGCTTGTTTCTTAGTGTGAGCAGATGTTTGCTGCAGCCCAGGCTGGCAGGGAGTGTCAGCTGGCACCCCTGTGGCTGGGCTGGGCTGCAGAGCTCCGAGCAGGGCCAGCAGCCCCAGGGACACTGCTCTTCCCCCTCATGTGGCACCTGGGATGTGCTCCTGGTGTTTGGGTGCCCAGCACTGGAGCCTTGTGCACTGCTGAGCACACACTGAAAAGGAGCCAAGCTCCTGGCCCCTTCGGAGACAGGCCCAGAGTCTGGTGAAATCTGGCGGGAATTCTTGGCTCTGGGCATGGTTTATATCCCAGAGCAGGCTGAGTGCTCCCATCCAGAGCCCAGCCCACCGTCACCCACAGCGTTTCCCCTCTGTGGATTTACAGGTGGCTTGGAAAGAGTGATCTGCCTGTCCCAGGATCTTATTTTCTCCCTCAGTTTTGGCATCTTGCTGCAGGTTAAGTTAGCTCAGTGAGGGGACCCAGGAATGTGTGTTCCCAGCTGGGGCACAGGGAGGTGGATCAGGGCTGTCTGCTCCAGGCCTGGCTGCTTTCCCCTGCAGAGGGGCAAGGGGGGGATTTGTCTGCTCTTGGTTCCCCCAGCCGAGAGATGAGCACATCCTTATTTCTTCACAAGGATTCTCTCACAGGCCTTGTTACGTTTTTGTGGGGTGAAAACCTCCCAAGGTTCTGACTGAAGGGCAGAGCCAGCTGGAATTTGCTGCAGAGGATGGAAGATGGGAGGGCAGGAGGAGGCTGCTGGAGCTGAGGCTGTTTCTGGCACTGTCTGCACATGGGCTGGGAGTTACAGGTTCTTTCACGACCCATGGATAAAAGTACTCTTCCCAGCTCACAGCTGCCCCTCTCTTAGCTCCTGGGCACCCCCTTGGCTGCCTTCCCTCCTTGCACAGTCTTGGGGAGATGCTCAGAGGCAGAAGAAACAAAGATGTTCTGAGCCAGTTTCGCCAGGATACAGGTCTGACAAAAACTGCTAATGATGCAAACTCATTATCTGTAAACATGCCCTATTTCTTGGAGATGTTGTAGAAAATTAAACATGCTGTTGACTCAAAAGTTTACCTTTATGCAAATCAAAATGTCAACATCTGGCAGGAAGAGTCACGGATCTTTTTCAGCCTGTCTGTAGCAAGGGGCTGCCTTCTCTATTTTGGTTTTGCCCAGACACTCCTCATCATAATCATGCTAAGCACATCCTGAAGTGATTTTCCTGGTAAAGGCAAGTGTAGAGAGCTAAGCATTAAATGCTCTCTCAAAGCCACCAGGAATATCAGTGTTTGCTTGTTTTCCAGGCCGTAACAGATGCTGGCATTCAGCATTTGGAGTGCCTGCGGAAAAAGGGAAAAACAAAGATTGCCATGACAAGGTTAGCAAATGACAGTTATTTGTCAGTAAATCCCTCCCCTGCAGTGAGGCTGCACTTTGTGGATGGGAGCTCCTGGCTCCCTGTGTGCTGGGCAGGGCCCTGGTGGCACAGGGTGACAGGCAGGGCTCGCTCAGAGCCACCACGGTGCCCAGCGGCCTCACAGCACCAGGTGTGGTGCTCAGCCCCACCCACAGCCTTTGGCATGCTCCAAATGTGCCTGGGAGGAGTCAGAAATGGCAGGTACTGCCCCTCTGCTCACTGGCACAGGCAAAACCACTCAGGACATATAATTCTAACGTCAGCATAACTCTGATGAGGTTAAGGGAGATTTAAGAGATATTTAGGAGTAGGCCTGTTCAGCCCACACAGAGGATCCAGTGCCAAGCCTGCAGTGCAGGCCCTTCTGTCTGTGCCCAGCACAACCTTCAGCTGGCCAGCCCTGCACTGCAGTGATGCACAAGTGCCCAAACATCCCCCACTGGCCTCACCTGCCCACTGTGGGTGTTGTCGTTGCCCCTGTCCTGCACCATTCCCTGCTCCTGTGCCCTCCTGGATTCCCTCTCTCCCTCCTTTGCCTGGGGATTAAAAATGCCAGCTTTTCCTCAGCTTCCCTTCCTAAAGTGGGTCTCAACCCTGTTCCTTATTAACCACCACACAGCTCTTGCCTCTGGGTTCCCTCCTGGGACAGAGCTGCTGTTGGCACACTGAGCTCTCAGCCATGCCACCAGCACCAGGCCTCCCCACATGCTGTGCTCCAGTCATATTCCAACCTGTGGGAAGTGCAGGGGAAAGCAGCTCTTCTGTGCTGCTTGGCAATGTGCAATTAGCTTGAAGCACTGAGGTATAAATAAAAACCAGTGGATGTGCACATAAACAAAATCTATTGCATCTTCTGCTTTCTGGAGTCAAGTGCTATGCTGGGAAAACATTGCCTCTTCATCAAGTTTTATCTCTGGCAATCAATTCATTGGGCCAACCAAGAAGCTTTAGAGGAAAGACACAGATTTTCCAAGTTTTGTTTTCAGAGCTGGCCAATCCTCTCCATCACCCTGAAAATGGGGTTCTGAGCAAGACTGGGAAAATGCAAACCCAGTGGGGCCCTGCAGAGCTGTGGTGCTCCCTCCTTGCCCCAGCACATCCCAAGCCTTACCATGGGGTTCCAGTCCCATTCCTGCCACCACTGCCAGGACAGGGCATTCCAGCCCTGACAGGCTGTAGGTCTGCAGAGGGTTTAGTGCAGAAGCACTGAGATCCTGCAGAAGGAAAAACATTGCTGCAAAGGGCTCACAGGCTGATGTTTTGGTAGTGAGAGTTATTTTTTCCCCTCATGGCTATAAATCTATAGGTTACATTCTTCTCAGTGCCACAGGGAAAATGCTCTTTTATGAGAAAGGCAAAGAGTGGAGTGAGGGATATTGCCCTTAAAGGAGGCTGGGACACACTGGTGCATTCAGGAAGCCTTTGGGCCAGTTGCAGAATTGATTTTGCTTTTCTCAGACACAAAACATGCCCCAAACGCTGGCTGCCTGTTGGCTGGGCACAGGCTGGGCTCCCCAGGA
Source organism: Cettia cetti (assembly GCA_013401135.1). Classification (NCBI taxonomy): domain Eukaryota; kingdom Metazoa; phylum Chordata; class Aves; order Passeriformes; family Sylviidae; genus Cettia; species Cettia cetti. Next base: position 25,798 of record VZUI01086538.1, read on the forward strand.
GGATGGGGAGTGCTGCAGAGCAGAGGATGCAGGGATGTGCTCAGCCCTGGCCAGGAGCTCTGCCCCTTGCACCTCTTTTCCTCTGCAGGTGTTGGGTGTCAGCCCCAGGCCTCACTGGCCTGGCCTGAGCAGCTCTGTGGTGGCTTCTAGCAGAGCATTTTGGGGTTGCTTTAGGCCAGAAGAAGGCAGAGCTGGCCACACATCTCACAGAGTTCCTGTGGCTTTGGCAGAGCTGATGGTTGTTATTGGTACTTCAGCTGCCCTCAAACACTCCAGGTGAGCTCTGGCTCAGTTGTGATGAGGGTTTTCCACCCACACAGCCACACCACACCTGCCAGTGTCCCCTGGGGCTTGGGCTGAAGCAGGAAATGATTCCCCAGTTCAGAGATCACCCTGAAGTTGTGTCCCCAGTGCTGGAAGGACACAGCTGCTGGCCCCCAAGCCTTTCCTTCCCCAGGCACCAAGGTTTAGGTGAGACTGGTGAGATTTGGTGCTTTTTCCCCAAACTCTGAGGATGCAGTCCAGTGACAGGTTAAAATTTCTCTGCCACCACAAGAGCTGGCAAAGGGCTTTCCTCTGCAACACCTGGCACAGCCCTGGAATAACATGAGCACAGGTGCTGAAACTGTAAGAAAAAAGCATTAGAGGGTATCACAGTGCAAATAAACTGCAAGAGGAGATGAGGCAGGAGCTGCAATAAGCAATATTTGAAGGACTTTCCTTCTCCAAGAGCCTGTATGTCCCAGCACTGTGCTGATTCTGATGCTGGCTAATTCCCCTGATGGACAATTTCTGTTGTGGTGGGCGGGCAAGCTCCAGACTGACCCACTGAACCTGCAGGCAGGCTTCAAGCTATCCACCACAGCAGCTTTGGCAGTGAAAGCTGACCCTGGGGGCCGTGGAAGGAGCCAGAAAACGATGTTACCCATTGCCAAAGAAATCCATCAGAGCACACAGAGCCTCGCTGCCAGAGATACCTTGGGCTGGCCACAGCCAGGAGCTGCAGAGCTGGCCCTGTCACGAGAGCTGCTGACAAATGACAAATCCAGACAGATGAGGAGGAGGAACAGCAGCCCAAGCCACAAGAGAGGCCATTGTGGGGCTGGCAGGGAGCGTGCCAGGCACCTTTGTCACCCTGCTGCCACTCAGGGCAGGGACAGGAGCTGACAAAGACTCCTCAATGAAAGAATCATCTGTGTGTGTGTGTGAAATGCAGTTTGCAGTTGTGCTGGGCTGGTGGGATTCAAATGCAACTCGTTGTAGCAGCACTCCAGATAGAAAGCCTTGCAAGGAAGAATTCTTAAAGTACTCCACTGGAGATATTGTGGCTGTCTCACTCAAAGGGAGGTGAAAGGCGAGGGTGGCTCAGGAAGAGGGGTGGGGAAAAGAGAGAAAAGGAAGCACTGGGGACTTCTATTATGCAGAAACTATACCCTAGAAAAGTCTGTAAACTAAACTACCCAGAAAAGCAAGAGACTGGCAGTTCTCCTGTGAAAGCCCTCCTTGTGCATTGTGTCAGGGTTCAAACTGGAACCTTAAAGCTTTACCTGTCTTCTAGGAATTATTCAGCTGGGACACAGCTGAAAAGCTGTTCCACTTAGACTTGCTCTCTTTATGGCCTGGGTCTCCAAATCACTCAGGGCAAATACTTTTCCATCCATATATGATAACACTCATAAACATAATCATAATTGTGCAAACCTTGGCACTGCCTTGATCTCCAAAGGATTGTGATTTTGTTTTGCTGTTCAGTTTCAAGCAAGGAGAGATTATACCATGGAGCTTAGCAGAGTTGGGCTGCCTCTTAGATTTATAATCCTTCCTTTGCTTTATGCCCAGGATGAACATGATGCTGTTCCCAGCTTCGTGGCACCCCTGGTGCTCAAGGCTTCCAATTCTGCAAAGCACTTAAGCATATGCTTAGCACCAGGACTAGCACATCAAGCACATGCTCATGTTCCCTTGATTTAACTGAGATTAGCACTGGGAGCTGGAAAGGGCCTGAGGGGGTGAGTGCAGTGCCTGGCTGGGAGCTTGTGTCAACAGGCTCTGCAGAGCAGGACACACAATTGACCCTGTCCTTCAAATTCAGCCTGTGCTCAAGTTATCTGCTGAAATTAACTCTTATTCTGTTACTCTAGGGCAGCAACAGATACCAGATCTTCAGGCAAGGCGTCAAAGGGCAGGAAACCAGCCCCAAGAGCAGCAGGAGGCTCAAGGGGAGCAGGGCAGGGTTCAGGATTGGTCCAGGGGATGCTGAATTCAAAAGCTCTGTGGGAAACTTTGCTTCTCAACATGAAAAAGCCTCCTCTCTCTGCAACTACAGTAGAAGCTGATCCAGACCATCTTTTGCCCTTTTTGAAGCTTAAGCCTGGTTTACTTTGCATTTACTGTCCAAAAGCTGTCTAACATCACAGAGGTACGGAGTTGTTTGGGTTGGAAGGGATCTTCAAGACTATCTCACCCCACCCCTGCCCTGGCAGGGACACCTCCCACTGTCCCAGGCTGCTCCCAACCCCAGTGTCCAGCCTGGCCTTGGGCACTGCCAGGGATGCAGGGACAGCCACAGCTGCTCTGGGCACCCTGTGCCAGGGCCTGCCCACCCTGCCAGGGAACAATTCCTGCCCAATCTCCCATCCAGCCCTGCCCTCTGGCAGTGGGAGCCATTCCCTGTGTCCTGTCCCTCCAGCCCTTGTCCTCAGTCCCTCTCCAGCTGCCCCAGAGCCCCTCAGGCACTGGAAGGGCTCTGAGCTCTCCCCAGAGCCTTCTCTAGGCTGAACAGCCTCAGCTCTCTCAGCCTGGCTCTACAGCAGAGCTGCTCCATGGTAGCTTCTGATAGTTTCACCTTGTAGTAACTTTCCCCCTAGACATATAATTCACATTTAACCATGTAACCAGTGCCATAAAGACATCAGCCTTCCTTGCCCAATGTGTGAGAGTTACCTGTGGGCACCAGTAGCCCTGGTTCACCTCTCTGAGATACTTTTATGTTTTAGTTTTGTGTTTATGGGTGGCTTCAAGTAAAGATACCAAACACCAGAGTAGCACTTCCTAGCATTCTGCTCTGTTACATTTAGAAATAAGCTGTTACATGAGCCATAAAACACATGAAGCCTGGTGACCTCTCACCTTCTCCTGTGGGGGCTCTTTGGAGTTTAATAGAAGTGGAGGTTGGAAACCATTCCCTTGCTGAGCAGATTAATGCCACCTCACTTCTCTGCATCACGTAAGGAACTCATACATGTGAGTGTCCCCACCTCTCTGTCAAATTCATCTGGAGGTGGCCAATGGTCCTGGAGGCAGATGCACAGGGTGTATCCTGAGCGTGGCTCCAGTGTGTGGTGCCCTGAGGCTGCTTTTCTCAAACAACTGGCTTCACAGACAGCAGGAAGCTGTCCCTGGTTGGGAATTAGGCAGCAGACCAGCAGAAGGCAGCCCTGGTTGTGGCTGGTGGGACACACCTGGAGCTATCCCATAAAGAAGCAGGAGAGCCAGCTGGGAAGCTGAAAGCCCTGGTCGTGTCTGTGCAGTAAATGATGAAGACACAGGAGTAGCAAGAGGTTCTGCTAATGAAGATGCCCCTTTCTCCTGACTTTGAAGCCTCCACCTGGTGCCTAGGGAGGAGCTGGAGGCCCAGGAATCCATCCCCAGGGTGGGAATCCCCCTTTCCAGCCACACTTGGCTGTACAAGTGTATTTGTGCACCCAGCAGTGTGAAAATCTATGGTATTGACTGGACGGTGCAGGAAATACAGTGTCTCAGTCAGCAAAGCCCAGATCAATCAGCTAATTACTTCACTGGAGGTGTGCACCAGGCAGCCCCTGACAGACCCTCTCAGCAGCCCATCTGCTGCCAGGCTGAGCATTTTGGGCTTTCCTGGAGAAGCTTTAGTGCTGGCCCTGAGGGGATCTGCAGGCTGGGAGAGCTGTTCTCTCCTGCCACGGCCTGCGTGGATTTGCTGCTTGCCTCTGTCTGCCTCAGTGGGCTCAAGCAATCTCACTGAATCTGTTCTTATCGATTTAGGAAAAGGCTTTGATTCGGGAAACTGCAAGCTCTTACTCACAAAACTATGACAACTTGGTATTAGCTGCAAATCAATGACCTTTTTAAATGCAGTCTAAGCAACAAAACTCACTTACTGCTAAACCCTGATAAGCCTGGTTCTGGGACAAGTCAAACCTTTATCTTAACTGCCACATGATCTTTTCCAGCTTGATAGTTCCATTTAGTGTATCAATAAGGATTATAACCCATCTGCAGTGAGATTTTACCCTCCCTGGAAGCTCTTGTACAGCAGATGATATTGAAAAGGAAATATTTTTTTTAACTTCTCTTCATGCCAAGTATTTCCCAATATATTATTCTTATCCCCTGTTTCCTTTCCAGCTCCTTCTGTCTGCCTTCCTGATCTTGGCTGTTCTGAGGCCAAGCAGAAACTGTGAGCACACCAGAGGGTTACTGAACCTGACAGAGCTGTGGTTGGGATGGGACTCGTGCTGCCACACGAGTGGTGACCACAGGCTGTAGCTGTCCACCTGCAAACACCAGCCTAGGCACTCTTGTGGCCTCCTTCTTCCTGTTCCTTATCCACTCTTCCCATCAGTGGGGGGGAATAATCCATCAGGACTGGCATTGCTGGGCTTGGGCTGTGACAGGAAGATTGGCACCATCGGGTTAAATTCAGAGGATTTTTTGGTGGAGTGATCCATTACATAATCCTGCCTCTTGAATTTTGTGTTCCACCTCCACGTGGGTGCTGAGTCTGTCCCCATCAGGCCCCATCAGGCTCCTTCCACCTGGGCACCCTTTGGGTGTCATTTAGCCCCCAGCTCCCTGTGCAGGCGTTTGGAAGGAGATGCCTGAACACCTTCCAGCGTGGCAGCTTCAGCCCAGCAGCTCAGGAATTTGGGAGGCTGCTCCCTAATCAGAAGCTGGTGCAGTCAGATGCCACCTCAGGCCAGCTGGATGTCAGCACAAAGCAGCAAGGCAAAGCCTTGGAGGAGGCACTGGAGCATCCCCACCCAGGCTCTGCAAATGCCAGGGAAGCTGGTAGAATAATGGGCCCATTTATTCCCCCAGGGGGGAAATGTCAGAAAACACTGAAATGGGAAAAAAATTGCCTCTTTGTTCTGCAAATGGTCGTCATTGTGAGAAAGTTTATCCACCCTCTGGGAATTCATTTAGCATCATCAAAGAGAGGCTTTACAAAAGTGACTTCTTGTTTACCCACAGTAATTTTAGGAAATAATTTCTTTACTGGGAGGAAGGTGGAGTTTCCCAGACTGAGAGATGTTCTGTCTCTGCTCTGCAGAGGTGCAAAGGTGCATCCTAGGGGGAGCCTGCTCCTGTTCAGAAGTGATTTAAGGCACGGTGAAATGCTGTGGGAGCTCCCTTAGCCCTGGGAATGCACTCACAAGGGTCAAGTTGTTCAGTGGAGTGTTTCCACAGATTTCTCCACCCTTCCCATGAAAGAGTGGTTAATAGGATGTTTGTGTATCTGTGAAAGGGTGGTTAATAGGATGTTTGTGTATCTGTGAAAGGGTGGTTAATAGGATGTTTGTGTACACAGGACTTAACAACTTCAAAATGCACTGGCCAGCCATGACCAGCCTGTGGGAGGCCTCAGGGACAGCACGGAACAGCCACGTTTTTTCAGAAGGATGTTTTATTTATGGTATTCATGGCTGCTGCATGGCCCTGCTAAGATCAGACCTTGCTGTGATTATATATTCACTGAGGAAACAGCTCTGGCCCCAAAAACCTACACTGAGCACCTCAGACAGATGTGTTCTCATGGAAAGCATTTTCCTGCTCCAACAAAGTGTTGGTTACTGGTTTATGTAAAAAAAAAAGGCCCTCTCTTATTTTTGCCAGATTCATACCTTCACACTTATAAAAATTATTACATTGAATCCAACCAAATAAGACTTTTTTTCAGCCTTCTTGAAGATTTTAATTTTTTTAAGCTTCGAGGCTGCATCATAGCCAAGTTTTGGTCAAACTAAAACCCTTCTTCTTACAAAAGAGCTTCTGGGATAATCAAAGGCTGTAAAGTCAGCCTTTCTTGGCCATAACCCACCTTGACCAGCCCTCCCACTCCTCTCCAGGACATCCATCAGTCCCCCACCCCAGAGAGGCACCAGGAATGAGCCCCCCAGGGCTCGTGGGGTGCACAGACAAGGCTGCCCAAGGCTGTCCTGGGACAGAGGGGTGTGGGGCTCCTTGCACAAAGCCAAGTTCACAACTGGGCTTTAGACAGACATGAGCAAAAAGTGACTTATTTTCCACACTGAAATCAAATGCAAAGGGGGAACCCCAGCCCCCAGCCCCCTGGCCCCCTGCTCCCAGTTCTGAGTGATTTTGCAGCTTAGGAATATTTCACATTCTTCTCTTGCCATAATGTGAAGGCCAGATATAACTCACTGATTAATGGGGGCCATGGAGTGCAATAAATGCAGCTTTAAAGGAAATTCATTTTGCAGCAAGCACAATCAGTCTTTCAGAACCCCACCCCCTGTATACACTGGGGTTTTTTTGCCTGGAAATTTAAGAGTGCCTGAGGGAATTAGGTACCCAGGTCCCATCCAGAGTCTGTGGGGTTTGGCTGTTTGGTTCCTAGAAATGCTTCTATAACCCTCAGCCCCTGGGGGTGTGTCCTGGGCTGCCCTCCCAGTTTGGGCTCTTGCATAGGCAAGCTCCCTAAAATACCAATAAAAGCTTTTCACTCTTTTTTGGTTTTTTGGGGTTTTTTTTTGGTTTTTTGGGTTTTTTTTACTATATTTTACCAGTGGAGGGGCGAGCTGGGGACCCACAAGCACCATGGGAGTGCTGTGGCTGGCCTGAACTCCCCAGAGCATCTTCACCTGTGGCCAAAACAAACCAAAACTGGGAAGGGAAGCACTGCTGCTGAGGGCCAGGAGCACACCTGTTAGGGAAAGGTGTTTTAGTGCTTGGGGAAGTGGCTGATGGGACTTGTCTGGTGGCTCATGAGAGGAAAATGTGACTTATGATAAAAGGGATGAGAAATGTCAGAAGAGGAGCAGAAACTCTGCACCATAAATATTCACTGAGGGTCACACAGCCAAAATTGTACCCCCTGCTTGGGTGAATTAATCAACACCCCCAAATTTACAAAGGTCCTGTGGAGCTTTCCAGGTAAGTGTTGCACATGTGGGGGAAACCAGACCAGTGTTGGTCACCCAGCCCTGGGTGCTCACAGCACTGGGGGCATCTGAGCACCTCACATGGTTTTTATTTACCAGGACATTGGGTTGTTCTTACTCCTTGGTGAAGCAGAATCACAGAACCATTTAGGTTGGAAAAGCCCTCTAAGATCACTCAGTTCAACCATCCCTCCCAGCACTAACCCATGTCCCCAGTGCCACATCCACAAGGGTTTTAAATCCCTTCAGGGATGGTGACTCCATCACTGCCCTGGACAGCCCATCCCGATGATTACAGCCTTTTCAGTGAAGAAATTTTCCCTAAAATCCAATCAAAAGCCACCCTGGCCCAGCCTGAGGCCATTCCCTCTCCTGCTGTCCCTGTTCCCTGGAAGCAGAGCCCGACCCCCCCGGCTGTCCCCTCCTGGCAGGGAGTTGTGCAGAGCCACAAGGGCCCCCCTGAGCCTCCTTTTCTCCAGGCTGAGCCCCTTTCCCAGCTCCCTCAGCTGCTCCTGGGGCTCCAGACCCTTCCCAGCTCCATGCCCTGCCCTGGACACGCTCCAGCCCCTCTGGAGCCTTTTCTGTAGTGAAGGGCCCTGGACTGACCCCAGGATTGGAGGTGCAGCCCAGGCAGGAGGTTTTAAAGAAATGCCAGGGGTGAAAGAAGCCAGGACATTTACCCTTAAATCCTGCCCTGGGAGCTGCTGCCTGCTGAGCACTCGGGCAGGAAGGTTCCTCAGGCAAGTGTCAGGTCCCTGCCTGTCCTGGAAGAAACTGCATGAAACTCCTGCTCCTGAGCCCCCAGGTGCTGCCGTGGCAGCAGCCCTGTCCCCTGCTCAGCAGCAGAGTGTCACAGGCAGCCCCAGGCCGGGCAGTGACGCCACAGCCTCCCTGCAGAGGCTCCCACACTGCGCCCTGCAGCCTGGGCTCACCCTGCCAGCCTTGAACCCTGGCTGTGTGGGGGAGCAGCTGCTGTTTGCTGAGATGGACTCAGCCCCTGCTCCCTCCTGACACACAGCACTGCTCGGGCCGTGTTTGAAAGCAGCACTGTGCCCAGAAGGTGCCACAGAGCCTCCTGGGCCCTGTTCAGCCAGGCTCTGTCCTCCTCCTGGATGCAGAACAGCGCTGCTAGTTCAGTTCTTCTGCAGCAAACTGGCACTTACTAAAACCTGGTTCCACGCTGTATAATTTCTATGGCTTTTATTAATGCAGACAGTATAGGCTCCATAAAGAAGAAAAATTACCAGTGGAAGATAAAACTAAAATACTAGTTGCATTACAATCACATTCTAGTGCTGCAATAAATTGCATGAAGCCAATAAAGCAAAACTAACTGAAGATATTTGACACAAACCAAAAATGAAATGAGAGTCATTATGCAGTCTGCTACAGGGACCTGCCTTGATGTAGTTAAAGCAATAAACTACCTGGGAGTAATCTTTACTTATTTTAAATTGCATATTCCAATTGCAAAGCTGTTTCTGGCGTTTCTGCCACACTTACTTTACTCTGCTCAGAAAAAGAATTACATGTCTGGATAAGTCATGTCCTATTAAATGTGCATCATATCTGCAGCACTCATAAGTCACTTGAGTCATAATATTGTTTATTCTAACATTAGTCATTATTTTCTGTCATAAATTAGCTATTCTCCAGAAGAGTGGAAACGAGCTGGAGCCAAGGCTGCAATTATTTCTTACACCCATGTTGGCACACGGAATAGATTAGGTGGCTATCTCTACAGAGGAATTATCATCATCGGGCCATGGGTCAATTATAACAAATGTATTCATGCCGTTAGCCCCCAGGTATCTTCAATAATAAGAGTTTGCATTCCTTTCCCTCCCTAATTATTCTCCTCCATGGTCTGGCTGACCCACACATGTGTCAAAAGAAGCAGCGGCGGTGCCTTTTGCAACACTCAAGGTTAAACCCTCCCAGCCATCATTTCCTGCCAGCCCCTCTAATCCTCCCTGCCCACGGGATATTTGCATGCAAATACGGAGCACGGGGTGGCTTTGCCGTGCAACCAGCCCTGCTGCTAATTAATTGTGTGTTGTGCCGCCTCTCTGAGCAGGGGGTGCAGCCAGAGAGGGAGGGGATGTGATTCCAGCTGAATTCCAGACACCCAGCTCCAGGCTGGCTGAGCTGCTGCTGGAATTTCCCTGTCCCTGAGCCTTGGTGTGGCTCGGAGCAGGACCAGGTCACCTCTCCATCCTGGACCTGCCCAGACCCTGCCTGGGGACCTGCTGTTCCTCACCACTGGGCTCGGGGCCCTGGAAACCCACCCTGATGGAGCACTTCTGGTTGAGATGCATTAAGTCTTGTTTGTATACAAACCCTTTTTAGTTAAAATGGAGTGTTTTGCCCCAAAGGGAGCAGGCCATTAGAGCAGTGAATGGTGCTTTATAAGACAGCTCATTCCCTCAGGGAAGAGGCAATCAGTTGCCCCAGCTGAAGACACATTCATACTTGAATTAAAAACTTTCAATAGCTGTTTTTGTAAATTGTCTCTCATACAGATCGAGATGCCAGGCTCAAAAAAAGAAAGAAAAAAAAAAAAAGAAAAAAAGAGAAAGAAATAAGAGAAAACCAGCCGACTTGCACATCAGTTTGTTCCTTTAATAACACACCTATCCCTCTGGGAATTTGTCTGTGGAAAACAAGAGCCCTGCTTCATCAAGGCTTCAGGTGCCCTTCACCCATGTGGGACCAGCTGTGCAGAGGAGAAGCTGGGCTGCCTCAGACCCATCCTGTGCCAGGATCAAGTGGAAAAGCTCTTTACAGAATCATAGACTGGTTTGGGTTCAAAGGGACCTTAAAAACCTTCTCATCCCACCCCTCCATGGGCAGGGGCAGCTCCCTCTATTGTACTGTTCCCTTTGAAGGACCACAAGTTTGGATCATCTCCTTTTGGACACTGACTGAGAGCAAGTATCTGAAAGAGACTGGAAATCCAGGGCAAGCCCATATGGACAGATTCCACGTGGGATTCTCCACATCTGGTGATCCACAACTTCCCACCTCCAGAGCCACAGATAATGCCATCACATTTAACAGCTGTCAACAGATTTTTGTCCCACAGGTTCAGGCTGTAATTGGATAAAGCTGTGTCAGTATTTTGTGTCCAAGGTGTTGTGTGACAGCAGTTTCAGCTCAGCAACTAGCAGGAAAAAACAACATGTCCAGTGGGATTTTGGCCCTGCTTTGGCTGGTGGCTCCATGTCCATGGAAAAACTAAGGAGAGGGACACAAGCAACCTATGCAAATGTTAAAGATTATTTTTTTAGTCTTTAAAAAAATAAAACAGCTCTCAGACATTGAAGTAACACCATGAGCCCATGTCCCAAGGACATACCTTGCCCTTTTTTCCACCCAGACTCAGGCTTGGTGTTCATTGCCTTCCCTTCCTTACCCCTCATTATAATTAAAACATAATAAAACAGAATACATAAAACAGAATAAAAATTGAAAACCTTTTTACACCTAGAAAATACCATCTCTAGTGCCTTATAGAAAGGAATTTAATGCCCTCTTTATGCAGCTTTGTTTGGGTTGGTGGGAATTCAGAGGGACCCTTGTTCCCACTGGAGCAGGACATGAAGCAGCTCTTCCAGAAAGGCCCTGGCAGAGCTGGCTGAGACACCTCATGAGCTGATGGGAGCCAAAAGAAAAAGAAAGAGAGGAAACCCAAGCAAATTCAATGAGAGAAAACACTTCTCTTCACAACCACTCTGCCTGCTTCTTGGTGGGTTGGCTGATTTACATGTCATTTCATACAAACACAGGCATGCACAGACACTGCAGGGGGAGGGGGGGTTCTGGGGTAGGAAAGTGCCACATTTTTGATATTTACACAATATTTCCAAACTTTCTCAACATGGGCTCTCTGTTTCAAGGCTGGGGCTTGTTTTGCCTGGCCATCCCCAGCCCATGCTGTGCCAGGCCTTACAGCTGCAGCTGCTCTTGGGGCTGTTGGAGGCTGGAACCACCTCAGCTCCCAGTAAATCGGGGGCTGTGGTGTCATGAAAACATCTGCAAGCACACAGCTCTTCACCCCACCTGGAGCTGCCTGGTGAGGTGGGTGAGGGCTGTGGGGGCACTGGCCAACCTGCCAGGACACTCCAAGCCCCTCTTTGCTGCAGCTCATCCTGGCAACAGCAGCCACTCTCCCTGGGAAGCAAATGGGGCTTGAGAGATTTTGCTTTCTGTTTGCAAGGTAAATAAGAGCCAGAAATGTGCAGTTCTACTTCAGTATGTGCAGTGAGGAATCAAGAGGTCTCATCTTGTGACTGAAGCATTCACAGTGCTGAGCACAGATGCCCTCCTATTCACCTTTAAATTCTGCATCCTTTCTGTGCTTCCCACGCGTCCTTTGCCTTCACCTCCAGGATGTCTGTCTTGCTTTTGAAATATCACTGCTCTCCTACTGTTAAAGTATGTGGAAGGATGAATCTTTTATCTCCCTTTTCTATTTGGGAGGTTGATTCTGGGTTCATTGGTTAGTTTTAAGATGTTACAAAAGCATCTGCCTGGTGGGATTTAAAGATGACAACCCTCCAGTGTTATTTCGATGCAGGTAATGGCAAGTAGATCCCCCTGCTTTCTTTACACACTGTTAGGAGGAAAAGCCTGTCTGGAATAAGGATGTAGAGATAAGAAGAGATTAGAGATTCAAGCTGAAGGCAGCTTGCTTGCAGGGAGAGCACAGGGAGCAGCACAGCTGAGCCCAGCCCTGCCCTTGTGGGCAGCCCTTCTGCAAATGATGCCCCAGGGCAGCTGTGGCTGCACCTCCTGGCTTTGGAGGATGCTCCCTCTGACAGGAAGGTTTCCTGCAGCCCCCTGGACTGAGCCCTGCCTGCAAATCCTGGCCTGAGCCCCACAAGAGCAGGAGGAGAGCTGTTTCTGCTCCTCTGGAGACAGGCCCAGCCCAGCCAGGCAGAGTTGGGGCTGCAGGCTGCCCTCCAGGGAAGCTGCTGTAACCATCCCATGGAGCTTCCCACTGGAAAATTGTGGGGCTGGATTGACCTGAAATTGCTCAAAGAAAGTTGGAGAAATTTCCATGGCATTTCACCTATGCAAAAAAGGACTTGTAACAAAATCAATGATTTCTGGAAAATCCTGAGGTTGTTGCCAATTGTGCACTGTTGCTTTACAGGTAATTTGAGTGTAAATTTTTCAGTTTTACCAGGTTGCTTGGCATAACTCATGAGCTCTGCAGGTCTGAAGCACCAGCCTGGCTCAAGCTGCTCAGCTGATTCCTGAGAGCCTGCCCACACCCACAGCTGAGAGCATCCCCTGCTTTATTCTCCTCTGCTTGTTCCTCAAACACTGAGGAGAGCTCCAGCTTCTTACCAAGTTGAAGTCATCTGATTTTCTGGATCAAAATGTCTCCTGTTTTTGTTGTAATGAAGCAATTTGACACTTTTGGTAATACAAACATTCCCAACTCTAATTAGAGGGGCAGCTGTTCTCAATATCTCCAAAAAAACTCTTCCAGATTAGTGCAAGAACACGGCCAAAAATCACAGGACACCAGAGGATGGGAATATTTCCTTCCAGCAAGGCTCGTCTGTCTGCTCCAGTTCCCCATCCCCCTGCTCCATATGGACAGAGGAGCTACAAAAATTCCTGGTTTTTGTGGTTTCCAAAGCCAGCAGAGGCCATTGGGGAGTGCTGGAGCAGGCTGAGGACCAGCACTGGCCTGGTCACTCCCCTCAGCCTCTGCAGAAAATGAGCAGGGACCCAGTGCCAGGCGAGCTCTGCTCTGCTGCTCCAGGCCTGGGATCCAGCAGGACAAGAAGCAGAGCCAGAGGAGGGAAGGTGACACTGGCTGCCTTTGTGCCATGAAGTTCTGGAACTGCCTGGGAGGTGCCTGAGGTGTTCCCTGCTGGGCTGGGGCCGTGTGCCAGGACAGGCTTTGGCTGTGGGTCAGTTCTCATCACACTCAGAGCTGGGGGAGCAGAGCCTGAGCTCAGCCTTGGGCAGGAGGGAGCATGAAGGGAGCCATTTGTGCCAAGACCTGGAGCTGTGAACCCAAAATTGGAGACGGACGGGTTTGGCTCCACTCTCCACGGGCTGCTCAGGGACCAGCAAGCTGCAATCCTGTCCCAGGTCCCTCATGGAAATCAGGGTGACAACAGCAGATTTATGGGAGCTGCTGTGGTGGGTGCTTGGTGGGGCTGTGCTCAGGTTGGGTCCATCTTGCAGAGGATGGGGAGCTGAGCTGTCTTAGTTTGGACAGACAGGTGTCTGCCGGGGAAAATCCAGAGCTTCCCTTGGAATGGGGAATGTAAACCCCATCCCTCCTTCCAAATTATAGTAATTTTGCAATTAGGGGCTTTCAAGGAAAACATATGGGAATAGGAATAACATTACTTTACTATGAATACTAAAAATAAAAATGCAGTAGTACAAAAAAGCAAACAAACAAAAAGAAAACCCTGACAGAGTCAGAACACAGCCTGACCCCCTGTTGGTCAGGGTGCTGGCAGCAGCCCAGCCCAGCCCTCCTGCAGTGCCAGGTGTGGCTCTGTTGGAGCAGAGATGATCCTGGAGCAGGGTGCAGTTTCCTCTGAAGCTCCAGTGGTGCTGGGATGGGTCTGGTTTTCCTCTGGGAATGCAGTGCACACAGGCTGTGCTGCTGCTCTGATCCCAGCTTGGATCCAGGCAGGAATGCTGGGCTCCTCCCCTG
>VZUI01086541.1:0-10592 GCA_013401135.1 Cettia cetti
TGTCTCCCTCCTCACCTGATATAAACTCCACAATCTCACTGTCACTGCAGCCAAGGCTGTGCTCAGCATTCACATCTTCAATGAGGCCTTCCCTGTTAGTACAGTTACAGCACACAATTCCTTGTAGGATCCTCCACTACCTATGCGGGACATCATGACCAATATTTTTCAGGAACCTCCTAGACTGTTTGTGCTTCATTGAGGACTGATTGCAGCTGGATGGATTGACAAACTATGTCATTAAAAACAAGTAATTTCAATTAATTTTAAGGGAAATATTTAATAGTCTGTAAGACTTTTGAAACTCTCTACTGCTTATGAAAGACCCTATATTTTCCTTTTCTGTATGCTTGGGCTGCACTTGTCCCTTCTTCAATGCAAATCTGCCTCATGGCTCTGGACTGTAGCACCCAGAAAAAAAAACAAGAGGCCTCAAATTCCCATGTGAGGAAAAGCTTCCCCTGTTATCAGATCTGAAAATCATAAGCATTTTCAAAATCATAATTTTTAAAACACTTGTAAGTAATCACCTTGGAACAAAGATGGTATTTCCCTTTTTAAATTCAGCTATCATTTTCCTCATAGCAAAATTGATGTAATTTTAACTTACACTATTTTATTTAATTTTAAGAATACAACATTCATTAGAAAGCACATTATAAAATATGTTTTGCCAGAAACATCTCCAATATTACAGCAAATAATCCTGTTACTTCCTTCTATGATTTATAGTGCTTTTTTTCCTCTTGTCTTTAACTTTAAATATTTTCCAGTAATAGATGGAAGATGAAGTAAGAAGCTCCACAAAATTTATGCACCTGGATAAAGAAGACCCCTTTCATATTTTCTGGTTTGGCTTCTTTATGGTTTTTTTTTTTTTTCTGAAATTGTTTTCAATTTGGCTCAAGTTCCTTGAAAAGCATGAAAATAGCACTGCAAAAAGAAATAGTATTCTGAATAGATAATACAAGAAGGAAAAGATTCCCTGAACTGAGAGGGGAAGAAAGACTGTAGGAACAGTAGATAATAGGTGTCAGTTCTATGATCTTCTTTCTAATTCCTGTTTGACTCATTGAATAGTTTTAATCAAGTTAAACAATCCTCTTTCATGCTCCGATTCAGGATCTGTGAAGACACTAGTCTTTTCCTGCTTTGCAGGGCTTCTGAAAGAGGCTTATGAACAGACTAACACAAAAGTACAAGAACAAATTAATAAAAGTATAATAGGAGGCAGTGAGTGTTTTACTCTTGGGGAAAACGCATCATTTGAACTGGGGCTGCATTGTAGTAATTTTCACTTTTACATCTGTCACTGGAAACTGCAGAGGACAGCATATGAACATAGTATTAAAAATGTGATGAAGATCTTACCTCTTCATTCATTATGAAGATAGGTATAATAGAAGAAACAACAGTGAAGGGAAATTTTCTAATTAAAATATGTAATGTATTCAGCATTTATTGTAAATACATAGACAGGGATTTATTAAGCAAAAATTCATTGCAACTGCGTAAGCCTTCTCTGCCTTATGACCAGCACTGTAAGAAAAGATACAATCTGCATACTCTGACAATTAACTTTAATTCTTTATCTTTGCCAAATACAAACATTTAAATCACTGATAGTCTGAAAAATGTTTGCTTTCTCTGATAATATAAGTCAGCAGAAGCTAAAAGCTTCTGTTGGGTTTGAAGTAGAGTTCACCAACTTTCCCACTGATGTGCAGCTTAATAAATATCAGTCTGGGGGGACATACCTCCTTGGCTTTGCAGACACGTACACAGACTGCTTCTCCCAGTCCCCAGCACAGGCCTCACCCTCACTGGTCAAGAAAATGGAGAAATAATGTTATTCTATTTTTAGCTTCCTTTAATGAGATTTATTGGATAGACAGGAGTTCAAAATCCCACAGCATTGAAGCTGCAGCTCTGCTGGTGCTATACTGGACCCCCTCAAGGCCTATAGATGTCACATTGAAAGCTGCTGAATTGCCCCAGGGAGGAACTGGATGGTGTCAGAGTGGTAGCTCCAGTGAGATATTCGGACATTTCTATGACAGCTGTGCATTTAGGTGACAGCTAAAAGACTTAGTGAGCTCCTGTATTTTGTTAAGTTCACCACTTGTAGTTGTCTCCAAAGCTGTACTCCAAAGCTTGTTCCACACATCCCTTGGTGCTGAGGTTTTGTCATTACATAGTACTAAATGCAATGAATCTCTGGAAAAATCTGTGTTAAAGGTCCTGCAGAGCCTGCTGGCTTTTGCCTGCTGAGAGCTCTCCACTGGGGAATGACCACATACTCCCCAGGAGAGCTGGAGACCTGGAGTGCCCATGCCAGCAGCAAGCTTTCCTAATTAATTATAGCTATACTGCAACCTGTTAAGGAGCTGTGTGATGGCAACTGAACAATGATAACTGGCACTCGCTGATGCCAGATCATAAAAAGCTAAATTACATGTTTGGTCGATCTAGTATTGGGGGAAGAAAGGGAAAAATACCATATGTTGTTTTTAATCTTTTTAGAGTTGTTTAATGTTCCTCTTAGGAGTACTTTCTTTTGCAGAATTCCTTTGTAATAAATTATTTCCCTTTCAGCCTGAATGCACACCATGCAATACCACATTAGATACTGTTTTCTTTTTCAAAATATTGCTATTTAGCAAGTTTCAGAGTTCAGAGAAAAAAAAGTCAAGGAAATTATATAGTACATGATACCCAGGAGACTTACAGAAGGAACTCAGTGTTTCTTAAAAAAAAAATTTAAGAAAGGAAGCTGAATTAAAGCCTTGAGGTGTTGTACATTGGCCTAGGAAAGGACCACGAAGAGAGGCTGTTGCCCTGATAAAAAATGCCTCTAGAAGAGATTCAGAGCTGATACTTTGAAGTGTGGGTGCACAAAAGGAATGATTACAAGGGCAAAGACATAGACATTGAGGTTCCTTGTGAGTTACCTCTACCTACTATTAAAAGGAAAAATTGGCCATTGTGAACAAATATGGTGGCCAGTGGATAGTAATAATAAGATCTTTTTCACTTTTAGTTTTATTAGGTTAGGGGAGCATGGTGGGAACACCACCCCAGGAAGCTGCACAGATGGTAATTATTATGTATCCTTTTTATCTGGATTTAAGAAACAGTTCCTGCTTATTTCTCAAGTTAATGGGCATGAAAGAGAGAAGACAAGACCAAAACCTTACAGATATTAAAGTGGGGGGGGAAAAATGCTGAGCAGCCACCTTTTTTGCAAAAAGTGCACTGTGGAAAAAGCAATAAAATTACCAACATGGGCATATATCACTGTTGTAGAGGTTTCCTTCTTAGCAAGGGCAAGTTTATCTATAAATTGCAGTGAGAATATTGCTGCTGAATCAGAACCACAAAAAGAAAGAAAACACACATGAAAGAAGATAATAGGTGCTTTGAATATCAACATTTGATTTTTCAGGAAGAAACTCCTGCAGGTCCCCCCTTAGTTCTCTAGATTTCAGGCACCAAGAGGGATCCTTTAGTTTCTTTGCTGAGGTCCTTTAGTGAGCAAGATGCTGAGAGTGCTGCATGGCCTTCAAAGCAAAAGGGGTCAGGCCCTCCTGAGTAATGCTGTAGGACTGTGAAGATTTCCAAGAACGTCCACTGTGCCCTCTTGTTTAGCTGCCAGGGCAAGAGGGGACACTGCCTGTGTGACCATAGTCTCTGCACCCTCCATTCTACCAGACCACTGGTTGGAAAATCTCTGTCAAAACTCTCTTGAAGTTCTATTTAGAGTTTTCTTTTCACAAGACAGCACATGCTTTGGTTGGAAAATTTATAGTTTTTTCTCTTCCCTCTAGAACTAAATGGCAAAAGCCAAAACATTTTGGCCAGATGTGTGGAAAAAATTCATTTGGCACTGTTGCAAATGGTTTGTGGGAGTCACTCCTTGGCTGTCTCATGCCTTTGCTGTCCTCACCAAGCCGCCGGATGACGGTGTCTCCTGAAATGCGCTGTGGCAACGGTTCTGCTCTGGCATCTCTGCAAAGAAGAGAGAGTGCATGAGGGAAGAACCTGGCTCCAGGAGCAAACAGTAGAGAGCTCCTCTGCAGGAACACGTTTGGGCCATATGAACAAATGTTAAAGTTTCAGACATCCAGATTTTTATTTAAACAGATAAAAAAAGTATTTAGGAGGAAAAAGAAAAACCACCTCTCCAAGCAGCTCTGGTTAGAACTGGATTTTTACCTTTTTTGGGAGGAGGACAGTGAAAGAATCATCTTATCTCCATCAGCTCATAGCAGTGCTCTTGCTCAGATGCCCTAAAGCTCATTCTCTCCTATGTTTGTCTTTGCTATAGGCTTCCAAACATCGCAGCAAGGTATCAGATTTGATTTTTCACGTGCTGAGATGAAGACTATTCATTTCCTATTCCCTAGCAACTGCCTATATAAGCAACTACCAGGTGAGCAGTAAAGCTCAGCTGAGAACTAAAAGCAAATTGACATTGTAAATAAATGGGTTTTGGACCTGAAGTGGTTTAAGAGAACCAAAAGAAGAGTTAAATCCAAATTGAAATAAGTGGTTTTTTCTTTCATGAAATGCACGTATGTAGTGGAGGAAAGCACTAAGTCCAGCCATCATTTCCTAGCAGCATTCAACAATTTTCACATTTTTATCTGCAAAATTAATCAAGTTTAGTTCTTTCACAAATGCAGAAATACTGCATATTTTGACTTGTGACATTTTGCTTAGAGTTTTTCCATATGTGTTTGTGCTCCCAGTTTCCACATTTGCTTCTCAGCTCACCCATCTTGGCCATGGTGCTGATACATCACCAATGCCAGCCTCACAAGCACATCCATAAATCTGACTCAGAGCTCTTTGAGGAAATTGACTTTTCTCCTCCTCATGTCATGCCTGAAGGGCTTCCCAGCCGGTGGATGTGTGGATATCACAACCATGGGGTTTTAAGCTTCTGTAATACATAAGGACACAGAGACTTTATCCTCTAGATTTCCCTGCTTTATTACAGATCATAAAATCAAGAATCATCCAAGTGCCTTGTCTACTTGTTTTTTTGAGCACTTCCATGGGTAGTGACTTCACCATTTCTCTGGGCTGCCTGTTCCAAATTTACCATTTATTACCACAAAAATCAGCATTAGCAAATAGGCCTATGCTTAATAAAGAGAATATCTTTCTGTTGCAGCAGCCCTCTTGTTAGAGAGTAGAAACGAGCTGAGACACAGACTTGTTAATCACAGCATGAAAAGGGTCCTGGTTTATTCTTCTTTACAGCTCATTCATGACTCCAACCATTCACTGACTCTGACTGCAGAAAGCTCCTACTGGAGGTTTCCCTTGCAGCCTCTGACTGCTGGTTATTTCCTGCTAAACTATGACTGCATACATTAGTTTGCAGACTCTGAATGCAGGCTTTCACCTAGCTAGACTGTGACTGCAGGTTCCAACAACAGGCTCTAACTGCAGACCCAGACTGACCTCACAGCAATGATTCTCAGCATGTTTTTCCTGAATTTAAAAAATTTCTCTCAGCAATTACTAGCATGTCAGCAATCAATAAGGCTAGCAATCAGTAGTATAGCATCTACCAATAGTCCAGCAACAATCAACTAGAGTGACCATAGGTATTTTAGCAGTAGCCAAGTAGGTATGTACAGTTACAAGTTACTAAAATCTTTATTAGTAAAGCAAATTACCAGTGAAATAGCAAATATACTTATTGAACATAAAATGTGAGTATTAAGCAAATTAGATGGGGGAAAAACTGTCCGAAAGTGAGAGGACAAATCATGTGAACCACAGAAGGGGGCTCAAAGGGAACCAACCAATGTAACAGAGACAGTCTTACTTCAGAGATGGAAATTGGGGTCAGCAAGGCACCCCAGTGACAGTCCAAGAGTTCATAAAAAGTTCATGTGGAGATTGCAATCTGTTTAGGGAATGAAAATTATGTGCATTGTATATTTGCATTATTATGTGCAAATTATAACTTCTACCAGAAGCAGCTCCATTTTGGATAAAAAATATAAGGAATTTTTTTATCACAGAGACATAAGAGTACTTAGGGCACCCCCACTCTGAGCAGCCAATAGATGTTAGTTGGTGGTTTTCATCTGGGACAGACATAGATGAAAATATTTTCTGTTCTTTTAGACCTTTTTTTTTTTTTTTTCAAACTGGTATCATCTTGCTGATAGAACAGACAGTGGCACCTACTAATTCATACTTTCTCAGGATGTTTTCCCATTTTTCCAGATTATTTTTCACTTTTTGAGATAATAAAATGCTTTTACAGTCCCTTGCTTTTGCAGTTATTGATGGTATCTCGGGAGGTTTCCAATTTCTAGGTACTCAGGGGTACTTCAAAGATGCCAGATGAGCACTTCTCAAGGATGCTTCTGGTTCACAGGATCAAAGTTCCCAGGCTGGCAGGCATTTCTTCTGAGAGTATTTTTCAAGTAGATATTTTCTTCTGTTAAGTAATTTTCCACTTCTATAATTAGGCCACCTTTATGGCTGTTCTGATTCACCTCATCAACCAGTGTCATTGTTTGGTGCCTCCATGTTAAGGCTGCAAATTGCTAGGCTTGTTTACTAAAGAAAAAATAATTATTCTGTATATTGGCTTGTCTACAAGTGTGAATGGATGTTATTTCAATTCTGGTTTTATGTAAGCAAAAAAAAAAAAAAATCAAGCAGGAGCTAGCTTGGAGTAGAGAAAAATACTGTGAAAGTTTCTGAGAAGGTCTAAATGCTAAATGCTGTCTCTGTAAAGTTAGAAAAACAAGTGAGCTATGTTCTTTGGTTGGGGCTTTTTCTTCCATCAGAATACAAGTTGTGAAAATTTTTTGCTTTATATTCTAGTCAAAGAACTGTATAGGAAGAATATTACAGAAAATGTTTTTTGTCTATTGTCAAATTATCCCTTTTCAAAAAGAGGCTGGGTTTTTTCTTTAATCTTAATGACTTTTTGCAGGTTTTTTTGTTTTTTTTTTAAATAACATAAAAGTAGAAGCCCCAGACAAAACTCTTTTACATGATATGAGAATGGAGAGTAAGTCTCCCAGCTCAGGTCTGTTTCAGTTCTCTAAGGGAAGGAGATAGGACTGTGTTGCTCTTCACTTTGCCATTGCAGAAAATCTGGACACAAGCAGATATGGTGCAAATTTGGAAGGTACATTGATCTCCTTTCTAACCAGATGTGATCAAAAGGAGGGATCAGGAAAGTCAACTTTAAAATAAATCATTGTCTTAAAAAGTGCTACATTTTGTTTCCACTAAGTACATTTTTAGATGAAAAATGAGCACCATTTGATGATAAATCAACAACATGAAGGTAGGAAGGCCAAGGCTGTGCAATGGTCAGCTAAAGCTCTTTCATGATGTGTCAAACATTTGAGAAAAAATACTGCAGCATAAAAAATTAGTAAATCTACTTCTGTTTCTCATTCAGAAAATATTCTCAGTGCTTCACTTCTGATGGTTGTCAGCTGGATAATTTTGCTGAATAATTGAATTTGCAACTTTGGAAAAAAATCAAATTTATTTAGTAGGATTCCTTTTCACTTATAAGAAGCAGGAGGATGTGATGCTAGTCAGAGTCATAGTAACTTGCATTAGACTTATCAAAAACATGCAGCTCACCTTCCTGCAGTTCCATTAACACAAGAGAGGTTTACTCCTTGTGCACATTTGAACTCTTCAGCAACTATTTTAAATGTGAATTAGAGAACTGGGTTATTCTCTTTTCTGCTGTGACTGGGAATCAGATCAAGGGTTCCCTAAGTAAATCCTTCCATACCTTTATGGGTAGGTGTTTCAGATCTTGATTTGGACTGATGAAGCTTGCTAATTATCACTAAGTGTCCAACAGTATCTTTAGATAGGTATCTATGTAAATAAAGCCAGTGTGATGGATATTAAATAAAAGGAACCGCACCTGAGTTTTAGATAAAGGATAGGAAGTGACTGAAAGCAGAGTACAGCCTGGCTGTCTGAAGGAATTGTCTGAGTATACCAAATGTCGTATTTCTCATACACATCAAGCATTGTACCCCCAAAGGGGTACAGAAATGTCAACTTCCAAACTGTAAAAATATAAGGTGCATCCCATTTCAGTGTTAGAAATCATACTAATGAAAATGTATCTGACTTTCAGGCGTGTGAGGTTCCGAGACAATTTCATGAAATAGGTCTGTCAAAGTATCTATGGCGTAAAGAACTAGATTAGGAAACAGCTTATATAAACCATCAAGATTTTATCAGAGCATTTGCCTTTTTCCATGATGGTATACCATGATGGGAACATGGGCCACCAAGGAAATAAAATTCTAAATATATTTACAGAGAGATGGTGATGAAAAAGACAGTGCTGTGCTGATAAAATCTCAGAGGTAAGCACAGGAAAAGATGCTTTCTGGTCACAGCGTCGAGAAATTCACACAACTGAGACCCAAGCCAAGTTTAAATGAAATATTTATCACAGCACACAGATAAGTTTTAAAGTGCATTGTGTACAAAGCATTTATGTACAAAGCATTTCCAGAAAGTCAAGGATGAGTTCAAGGCGATTGAACTGAGCATGATGAACTAAGTAATGCTGACATTAGTAAGAGCCTTCTGTAGCTCTGAAATACAAATTTGTATAGGGAAATGAGATATGGAATAGCTCTGTTATTTTCTGTTTCATTTCATATTCTGTATTTTTCATTAAGTGAATGTGAAGCATGAGTGGCAGAAGCCAATGGCCAGTTTAGCTGTAAAAGGGTGAACCCTGGGACCTTCTGTCCCTCTGACAGACACTATCCCATTTGGTGCCTGATAGGTCCTGTGGTGGTGGCTGAAGGGCTGCTCCTGCTTAGAGCACTCCTGAGACAGAGCTCATCCCAGCATAGCCTCCCCTGGGGGGGCTACATGGAAGTGTCTGCTGACTCCATACCAGGAAGAATGCCAGATGGCTTACAGAGGTGGCTTTACTCCTCTAGGTAACATGCAGGTGAGAGGACCGTGCTCTTTTCCATGCCTGCATTCAGTGTCACAGTGAGCCCACACTGTCACATCAGTAAGTCTAACAGGCTGTTTCACAGCTGGGTCTCTACAGCACCCCCACTACCTTTGCACTTGACACCAGTGGGCAGAAGGACTGCCAGAGGAAGTGTAAATATTTAGGGATGCATAGATGGAGCAGATATAGGGTGCAGTAGGACAGAGAATGAAGCAGAATGTGAAATTTAAAAGAATTGGGGAAAGTTACAGTTTATTATTTATACTTTTTCAGTAGAGCTATTTGGAGAGTTATGCTATGCATACCCTTAAAAAAACCCATACAGAATATAACAATATTTCTGGACAGTGGCTTGCTCTAACTTTTTCATAGAAAGTAGTGACAGATAAGACAGAAAAAGGTGATTTTTTTTTTCCCCCCCGAAGTTTCTCTCCCCGGAAGATAAAAGCTATAGATTCTGAAGAGGGAGAAAAACCACTGAAATTAGAAGTCAGCATTAACTCAGACCTCAAAGCTACGCTTTCACACTGTACTGCAGTTGATGGTTTTTAATCATCAGGGAAACAATATACAGGAGCTCCCATGCAGCAAAGTCAGCTTGTGGAGCTGATGCTTTCTAAGACAGAAGATTTGGGAAAAAAACCCCAAACAAACAAGCAACAACCAACCAAACAAAACCCCACAAAACAACACAAAACCAAACAACAAAGAAAAAACCAAAAAATACCACACCCCAAAACATGAAACAACTGACAATTTGGGAAGAACAGAAATTTAACAGATAGTTTTAAAGGAGCTTCAGAAGGTACTGTTATGGGTGGTACACATAAGGCCAAGACAGGGTGATAACATTTGAGATAAATTCACTCTTATTCTTCCTGATTAGAGACAGAAATCCAAAGTGGATCTTTATCATCCCAGCAGCTGCTGTGCTATAGAGACTTTCTTTTGCCAAAAATTTTAGAGGAGGTAGAAACACTTGTGCCTCTGGGTGGCCAGGGAGCTAATCAGCAAGTCATGACCCAGGGATGCCCAACCATCAGTCCCTGCTCTGGTCAGCAGTAAATGTTTTATACAAATTAGAAGCAAAATGTTTTATACAAACTGGAAGCAGGTTGAACTGCTGATACTGAAATGAACTTCCTTTAGATTATCCTATATGCACTCCATTCTGGAGGAGCAATAGAAGGGATCTGAAATGTGCTTCTCAAGTCCAAATAGAAGTCTTAACAGAGGGTAAGAGTATATTTTTTTTTTTCTATTTTCTGTAGACCCTCCATAATTTTGGCCAAACATTCTCACCTCAGATTTGGAAATTGGACTAATTCTAATTAAGACAAATTTTCATGGAACAACATATTTATTTCATTGTTGAAGGTTAGATTTGTTTCTTCATTACTTTTAGATTTTTTTTTCTCGTAAATTACTAGGGAACTAACTACTGGGTACAACTTGTAGGTATTTAAGCAGAACAAAGGGGCCAAAGGAGAGGAGTTGCAGCACTTGGCCATCCTTCTGTCTCTGGGAGTTTCTCCGGGAGGGGGAGGATACCTCGAGTTTTGGGGACAGGAAAAGGACTGGGCTGGGGGCAGCT
>VZUI01086546.1:0-103930 GCA_013401135.1 Cettia cetti
TTTCCTTTCTTTTCCTTTCTTTTCCTTTCTTTTCCTTTCTTTTCCTTTCCTTTCTTTTCCTTTCCTTTCTTTTCCTTTCCTTTCCTTTCCTTTCTTTTCCTTTCCTTTCCTTTCCTTTTTTTCCTTTCTTTTCCTTTCTTTTCCTTTCTTTTCTTTTCCTTTCTTTTCCTTTCTTTTTTTTTTCTTTTTTTCCCCCCATTTTTTCTTTTTTCTTTTTTTTTTTCTGAAAGAACCTTTCAATTCAGGTTTCTGAAAAGCATGTCCATGTGCTGTAGGTATGACTAATGTACTATGTGAATAATTATGACGTATAACTTTTGCCAGTGAGTGTAGCCATTCTGATGAGATGCCAGAATTGCAGCTGTAATGAGCTGTCCAAAGGCTTACTTGTGGATCTGGAAAAGAAAGTGGCAGTCTCAGAGTGAGCACAGGAGCCTCACAGCAGTGAGAGGAATCAGAACCCATTCTGGGCCTGGTACCCAGAAAGGACAAGTGGTACCACTGAATTTACAGCAAGTAATTGCATATAGAGAGATCATTGGACATTAAAAATCTTGTTGATAACTCTATATGTTATAATTGCTTTACTAAAAAAGGCAAGCTAACTCTTATATGAAATAGACCACCAGATTTTTAAAGGAGTCACAGAAATAGTTTCTGACAATATGTGGGGGAAAATCAAGCTACCACCTATTTGAAGGGTTTGGCAATAGTTCTATATACAATCAAGAGTTGAAAAAATTCAGATTTATTTATAATAGCAATAAGCAAATAATTCATGGGATCCTATTCTGAAAGCAAAATATTTACTTCAGTTGGGAAGGATACATATGCATACATGCATGTGTATGATATATAAGTGCTGAGTATTTGCCTGCTTCAGATTTTTCCAGTTTATGAGCTACTTTATCCATTAATAAATTATGCACTAAAGCCAGAGTGGTTTCCCTGTGTTGCAGCTGAATTGATCAGCTCTCTGTGCAAGTGTTATTCTATGTGGATTTTTGACGTTTTATTGCTTTTCCTGTTGAGGAGAACCCCAGCTTTGTGTCTGCTCATATCTTTGCCCTTTATCCATGGAGTTATGTGTGCTTTCATCTTTCTTTACACAAAATTTAATTAGTTTATTCTCACACAGTAATGTCTATTGATCTGTTTCCTTAAATTTTGATTGTGCTGAGACAAATATCTTCTCTGCTTGACTGCTGCTTGCAGGTAAACTTAACTACCAATTATTTTTCATGTATTCCCTTCTTTTTTTCTTAACAGTGATTGATAACAAAACCTGTCTTCTTTAAAAATGTATAACTATTTAGTTGGTTTTATTTAGGAGTCATATTGAGGAAATTTCATTAATTCTTTGTTTAAAAAAATATTTCTGTTGTCTTCAAAGGCATTTCAAGGTATGCTTTCTTACTTTAGCATCTTACTATGGTAAATAAGCCCATTGGAAAAGTGGCTCAGATAATTTTCAGTGCTCACAGCAAAAGAAGCTGAATAACATTAATGCACATTCAGAAATGAGCATCTTAAGTTAGGTTAGGAACAAAAGTTGTTGGATTGTTGATGCTTCAAGGCAGTGTGTAATATTTCTGTTAATACAGTGATTCAACTGTAATGAGCATTCTGTAAGATCACAGTCAGAGTGAGGGAGGAAAATAAAAACAGGCAGAATTTTCCTGCTCTTTGAGAAAGCAAAACAATCTGGAGATAAGAGAAATTAGAGGGAAAAAGTAAAGGAAAAGGATAGAAATAAATTCTAAAGTTCAGTAAGGCATTGGAGTTTCCCATATGTTGAAACAACTTTCAAATGCTTTCAAATACAAGTCTAAGTCAGGAATCCTTTCATTACTCTTCTTTTTGCCCTCCTATTAGAGGTATCCATCTTCCTTGTGAGAAAGATAAAGTTCCTTAAGAGCAGCTGGAACTATGGCTGAAAAGGAGTGCTTTTCTGATACCTTTTGATATGACAGCAGCACTGCACTATACTTTGTAATGAGTTGTAAAAAAGTAACTTCTGGTGGTGAGATCAACAGTAGCTAGCAATTTAGTGTGGTAGAAGTAAGCCAGCAGACAAAAGGGTGTTGAGGCCCCTACAACAACATTACGGGGAGTTTAGGCTTCTTACTTGGGGCTAGATCTATTCTTTTTGCTGGATCAGTCATCTTCAGTATGCAAAAGGGTTGCAACTATCCAAAACACAAGTTTTCGGTTGCAACCCTTCTGTCCCTAGGAAGGGCTGGAAAATATGGTGCACACTCAAATCAGAGAATCTTGCTTAGCTCCCTCACAAAAGAATCTACTTAACATGTATTAGAATTTTTCTGCAGAGAGACCAACACAAGACAAACTGGGTTAAATGGGAGTTTTATTTCAAAAGCATGCTACCACTACACTAAGACAATTTCTGTTCTGTCTCTGAATATCAAAGTTAAGACTTTTGTTGAAGGAATAACTGAAAAAGGGGCTGATAATGGCAAACAAATCTTACACAGATGTTTTCTCATTTTGACAATGTTTTTCCAGCTTTTGCGCAGTTGCTGACATAGGAGAAAATGAGTTGCAAGCTGGTTGAAGAAATTCCCTTCACAACCTTCTGTGAATAACATGTTAAAGAAATCCACTCCAAGTTTTAGTCTTCTGGAGAAAACTAAGAACATTACTGGGTTCTGTTTGGATGCCCATACCACATAGGCAGGATCAATAATGGAGATAATTCTTTTACTACTGAGCCATAAAATATTAACTCAAAGAGCAATTTTGTTGGGATAGATTTCCAAATCCTTTCACTGCTGTCTCTTCCAAAGAATTATATTCTATTTTAGTTCACCTGCAATTTAACACATAAGTGCTACAAGTAAATGAGCTGTACCATGCCTTCTTTCCCATTATATGTGTCCCAAGACATTACTGTTATCAAAAAGTTTCTCTCTACTGGGTATTATCCCTACCATTAGGAGAAGAAGTGAATTTTGTTTGGTCACAGTAGCTTCTTCTGAGAAAAGAGGCTTTTTTTTGTTTGGTTTTCTTTTCATTTGGATTGGAAATAAAGCATCTATCTTCAATTATTTGTAATAGTCCATAGTATAGCAAATATAGGCAGCACCAAAGGCACAGTAATGCTCTTCCAAAATGAAAAGGTCTTTATCTCAAATTGCTTCTCAAGGCTTTCAGGAGAAAATATGTAGCCAGTTGGAGCTACCTATTAAGACATTTCTATTTGTTCTTCAACTGCTTCATGTTGGTGATACTTAGGATTCTCTGACTGAATTAAAAAAAAAAAAATTACATTAGCGAATTGAGATATTGGCTTGTTATGAGCTCATGTTGGTCTATCATGGTTCTAGTATAGAAGAGGGAATCAGGTGGGTATTAAGTTTATTAATCAGAATGCTACAGATTTCCTAAATACCTCTGAAAGATACTTTTTAAAAGTTCATTTCACTTCTTGCAAAGCTTGAAACTTCTCTACTGAAAAAAATCAGTTTACTTTAATATGCCGCGTGAGGAAGTGGATGAATACAAAGTGAGATGCTGCAAATGGTGCAGGATGGCACCATTGCACTCCCTGGTGATATCACACTGCTGGTATTCTCTTCTCTCACCAGGGGAGGGAAAGGCACAACTGTATTATCTTAGCTGTTGTGATATATTAAGCCTGACATGCTGCCAAACCCCATGTGTATTAATAAGTTTCTTCCACTGATCCCCAATGGCACTCAGATGGGTTCATTGGTAGATTGTGGCAGACATTTAAATGTTTGAGCTGGGCAATTTGAGATGAACTGTCATGATTCATTATCCCTATTGAGGGAACAGTGCCAGGAAGTATCTGGCTGATGACTTGAGAGACACCTAGTAAGCAGAATAAAACCCCAACTCACTCAGCAAATCCCGCAGCATTGCTGAGGGGTCGAAACCCAATGACCAATACAACACACTGCCACTTGTAATAAGCCAGGAATTAAAAGCTGTTGTTATTAGGAACTTAAACTTAAAGGTTGGTGAACAATATGCTCCCAAATCACAGTCTATCACCAGCTGACAACTGCTGCCTGCCCCTTGCCTGCTGGGTGTATCCGGGTGTGTGTAAATGCAGATTGGAAGACAA
This sequence comes from Cettia cetti, assembly GCA_013401135.1. Classification (NCBI taxonomy): domain Eukaryota; kingdom Metazoa; phylum Chordata; class Aves; order Passeriformes; family Sylviidae; genus Cettia; species Cettia cetti. The sequence goes on from VZUI01086546.1 coordinate 4,112, forward strand.
TGAATTACTGGTTACAGGAACAAACAGCTCCTGATTTCTTTCAAAATGTGGAGTTTTCTTAAATATCCCTGTCTCCTTTTAAGGAGCTGATTATTGACATCAGTGCAGAGCTGAGCCATTTTGCAGTACTAAGTAAAAACTTTTGACTAAACGGGTCAAAGTGACAAAGCGAAGACTGACTGATTGCTTTTGAATCCAGCCTATATTCTGTCTTCTTATGTATCCTAAGCAGAGTTCAATTGTTTTGCCTTCTATTCTTTCTCAGGTAATACACAGAATCTTCAGTGTAGTGAAAGTAAATCCTCATACAAATTTCTAGAGGTTTTACTGTCCAGAATGCTATCATAGAATGTTGTGGCTCTGTATTTAAAAAACCTGAACAAACCCCATAAAGTTCTTTGATAGAACAAGAAGAATGCAAAAATTCTGTGGGACAGGAATCATAACTGATTTATAACCTAACATAAGGAGAAAGAGATACACACATACCCTACAGAAATATGATTTTTCTTTATGAAGGAACGCCTTTTAAGAGATATTTTTTGTTCCACTATTGCTGGATAATCAAAGGTCTCAGGTTTCTTCACCTGCCATTGCAATTGCAAATATGTTTATATAATTTTGTGAAGAAATAGATGAAGAATCACTTTTTATTGGAGTTCTTGTAAAGGTCTGTAATTAACTATGTTTTGGCACTGGGACTGAATCTACTAGCCAAACATTAAGCTTTATAGGTGTATCAGTTTTACGTTCACTAATTTTGGCCTTTTCCCAGCCAATGCACCATTTTCTGTAGCACAATAGGTTTACAGTTCCAGTTATATTTGCAGCACCACTTTGGTCTCTTTACACTGCTGCTTAGGCTTGCCAGGCATTGTGGATTGCTGTCAGATGCTTTTCAAAGACTATAAAATAAATTGTGTTTCTTCAAAATGTATTTTCCTAAATCTCTTATCTGCCATTTGTCCTCTCATCTGTATGCATTTAGTAAAGATGTGTCAGTATGAATGGTTTAGAGATATGATTATTTAGCCTTTTAGGTGGAAGAAAAAACAGCTAAAAATACCTGAAGAGCAAATCAAATGCAGCATTCTTTCATATTTGGATGAATACCTACATCATTAGAGAAAATGAATTTTGTGACCTTTCCTACTACTATCCTTTGTTGTGCAGCATTCAGTATGAGTGGTGGTTTTTTGCTTTGAAGGCACATTCAGTAAGTCAGTGTTAGGGTACCCAGCTGCCTGGGAGCCATGGTACAGAAAAACAGAGGATAATGACTGTCAGGAATGAAATGCCTTTGCAAAGCCACTATGGACAAAGGTATAATTATGTTTTATTACAATTCTTTCATGCATCTCCTAGTCTATAAGTGCAAATACACCCATTTGTCTTGTCTGGCTAATGCTTTGGTTTGAAAAAGCTCTTAAGGAATCCTCTCGTCTCTCATTTCTTGTTGTGGCACAGTGATTCGAAGTGTTTACAGACAGTAAGATTTGGCAAAAATTAAAATCAATAGCCAAAATAAAGCTCATTGGGACTTGAATTTGTATTTAATATCTTTCAGTGTAACAAAAATAAGAAGGAGGGTTTAATTAAGGATCTTCAAAATTTTATATAGTAAAAAATATACAATATGACAAAATGCAAATTTGATAAATATCTGGATAAATACTTGAAGTTTTAAATGTGTTTTTTAAATAAGTTGATAGGTTGAAATATTATCTTGTCAATATTTCATTATATTCTTTGTGTTTTTTCTTGCAAGAAATGGGACTTGCAGTAGGACCCATTTTTAGGGACTATTTTTAAATATTTATTCTTTGAATATCAGCATAGTCTAAGGAACAGATGATTACCTTTTATCTGGAAAAAAACCCAGAGAACAAAATGTGTACCAAAGGTAGTATGTTTCAAAGTAAAACTCCTCAAAGTAGAAAAAGCTTGACTCTGAGATGCGCTGCTTTTGATGTAATTAATACAACAGCAGATGAGATGCAAGGTGTTGCATTAAAATTTGTGTTTGATAAAACTGGTTGTCTGCTTTTTAGTATCTTCTATGTGGGTGTTGAACCTTATATATGTTATCAATTAGTGATATAAACAGTAGGAAAATAGAAAAGACAGGAAGATTTTCTTTAACTTATTTTATAGAATCCTGGGAAAATTTAGGTTGAATTTGCTTGTGTTTAGGTTCTTCCATACCTGTAATTAGATGCAACATTAATTTATTGCATGTGTGTGAAAATTTGACTTACCTCAGAATTAAAAAGATCAATAAAATAAAATTAATCCTGTTCCTTTATATCTGCAGTCAGGAATGTGAAGCTTTCACAAAGATTTCAGCTTGATCATCAATTTAAATCAGCTCAGATCAAAAAGAATCAGAAAGATGCCCCTGGATAATTGCTTTACGGCAGGATTTGATAGTTTTGAAACCAGTTTCTAAGAAAGAAAATGTTTGACTTTCAGACCGCACTAGGGAAACTGATTGTTACCCACATAACTTTGTCAGCTAAAAGACTGGGGAGGGAAATAGCTTATAAAATCAAGTAGTCTATACATAACCTGCAGAGATCCTACGTTTAGACTGTGGTACTTCCTAAGTAGCTACTCGGGAAAAAATGTAGTGATTCTGGATTTTGTACAGAGAATCCATTGTTTAAGACTGCCAGTTCAGAAGTACAAGAAACCATGTCAAGAATTTACAATTTTAGCTGTAGGCAGAAGTTGAAATCTCCCTTTTGGGACAACTGCACTCTTAGAAAAGAATTTAAACAAAAAAAATTAGAATCGGTTCCTCATTTATAAGGGAGCGTTAATGAATGTGATTGGGTTCATTTAGAGTCTGGTTTTAGATATATTATGAATAGGTCAAGTTTTACCATGTGTATTTTTCAGAAAATAAAGAGGATCTGTTCAGGACCAGACTGGATAAGAGTGTTCAAGAAAAACAAATGAACGGGTTTTATTGTTCCCTAAATTGATGGAGTACAAATTGGAAAATAATTCTGACAAGATGAAGGACTTGCTGTTTTATTCTCTTTCACCTACATGTATGAAATGTGAATTCATGCATATCCACAATGAAACTAGCTGTGGGGGTTTTTGTCAAATGAACTAGAGCATCCATCCGTCCATCCGTCCATCCATCCATCCATCCATCCATCCATCCATCCATCCATCCATCCATCCATCCATCCATCATCTGCAACCTCCTCTATTTTTCTGTAATCAATTTTGTGTATTCATGCCTGTTTCATACACGCAGTCGTTTGGACTGGGCACCACTCCTCCAATCTGAGGGTCCTGTTAAGTTATACAGGAGTGGCTGGTACAGAAAATACATCGTAGATTATAAAAGAAGGCAGGAATTTATATCAACAAACACAACATAGTGTTTGTTACTTTGCAAGCAAGTAAAATATGTCTTGCATCTTTTTCTCATTCTTTTTCTCACTTTCTTATCACCATTTTTGTGAGTAGAGAAGAAAGTTATCTCTGAACAGCCAACTAATTCAGTTTTGATTTGCATGTAAACTTTTCTGATTTAATTTAAATCAATAGTTGCTTACCAGAGGGCTGATTAAGCATTACAAAATTGATTTGCAAAACAAAATTATGTTTGACATAATTTGAAGGTTTCTGACTGTCAGTTATTTTGTGGGGTGTCCTACCTAGCCATAAAAATGTTTAATCAAGATTCTTTACCACGGTTCATTCCCTCTGTCAGAGGATTTAAATCACATGTCCTGACTATGCAATAGTATAGCTTTGGGCTGAAAGATGTAAATGTGTTTAATAAAATCAATTCAAATCCTTTTTGTAGGCCTCAGGATTACTAAAAGCAAGACAAATCCTCCTCTTAAATGACATCTTAAGATCTCCAGCTCTTTGTTACAATATTATGATTAGTATATAAAATTCCATTTCATTCAATAATAAGTCTAGCTAATGTAGGCTCTTGCCACGATTAGATGCACACAGAACTACTCAGATCTGTCATTGTTTTCTTGCTCCTTTGCTTGTAACATTAGCAACATTGTTCCTTTATATGCAGTAACAATTATCTGTGGTTTTAGAGCACAAGTATCTGGTTTTTGTTGCTGTTAATGAAACTCCAGGTGACCACAAAGTGCTGCAGTGACAGCTGTAATGTCCTTGGTGGCCACAGGTTTGTTAGAATGCAAAATAATCATAAATAGGACACTTGGTGAAAACAATCTTTTTTCTCTTAAAAGATACTAGATCTAGACACACCTCTTTCATCTACAATGTCAAGAAATAAAAAGATGGGATATTTAAAAATTGATTACTGTCATTTTGAAGATGCGCTGACAGCTACTTCAGTTATGTTTCAAAATAAATATTTTTCTTTTACATCAAGTATTAAACAGAATTAAAAAAAAATACCTTAGATGTCCTAAGTGTGAAAATTGCTCAAATTATGAAATAAATATATCAAAATGTTTATCCTTTGGCAACCTTATCAATATAATGGTTAAGGCTGTAAATCACTTGGTGTGGCGTAAGAATGTGTTTAGCCCATATAGCAAAGTTATATACTAATAAAAGAATTAGGAATGTATTCCTGATTTTTCTCACTCAAGAGCCATATTCATAAAGAAAGTCCCCTCCAATTTTCCCTGTCATATTGCACAACTTTAAAAAAGAATCTCTGTAATTAATCTTTTCTAATAGAAGAAACAGAAAGTTGCCAAACACTTTCTAGGTTTTAAGAGAAACAGCCACAAAGTCTTTAGTAAAGGCTGAAGAAGGTGTTTTCAAAGTCAGAAGAAATCTACTCCAGTTGCCAGACTGTGCCATTTGCTATTTTGTTAACATTATGCCCAATCTCTTGTGACAAAAGAATTGAATGGCCAGCTGGATTGTTTAAATGCCACCTAATGGTATATCCATGCTTACAGTATAAATAGTGGTACCATTACTCATGCCTAATAATATCTATGTAAAGAGCTGCACCGTAAAACTGAAGAAGCAATATAAAATCCTGTCTTGTACCATCTTGCCACTCCCAGGTCATCCTAAACTCTCATTCAATTTTTGTTTCCTAACCCAGTGAAGAATACCAGATGCCTTCATGCTCAGAAATTAATCTGCCTTCCTCTCAGGGGCTACCATCTCTGAGAGAACCTCTGTAGTTCTCAAGGTTTGACAATTTCCACAAATTTCAAATAAGACAGGAGCAAGGCGCAGTATGGTAATATTTTTATTATTTGTGTTTCTATTTGCAATCACACTGAGTGAAATTCACTCTTTCTCTCTCATTCAACATCTACATATTGTAAATTATGTTTAAATTCCAAAGTGTTAGTTAATGTAACCAGAGGGGAAAAAAAAGAGATAACCCATTATTACTCTGGGTTCAGGGATATTCTTTGAGCTAAGCCACAAGATTCACACAGACATGACTAAATTTTATAATCCCCTTAGGCAATGCTGAAACTATAAACATGATGGGAATGAAATCTCACCATGTGTATCCAATGGCCCCAAAGAGAGTAACTAGAATTGGTGCTGACACAGCATTTGGCTTGTGTTAAAGGTTTAGCATACTACACAAATCCCTGTGGCTTTTGGATCATTAGAAGTGGCTGTGGTGAGAGACTGTCCCAAAATACATGCTAGTGAGGTGCCTACTGGTACCATTAAAAAGCTTACAAACTGAGGTTCTTTGCTCTGTTTGGACAGGGAAAATAACCCTAGGAAAATACAAGTGTATGTATATGCCTAGCTCTTGTTCAGGCAGTAAAGGCAGATCATGGAACAGTAAAATGTGTATTAAAGTAATATGAAAAAGTGTATGAAAATTATAGAAAATTGTAATAGTTAACTATATTATTAATTAGTTAAAATTAACTAATCAATTGATCACTAATTTAATATTAAAGTATCATAATAATAGATAAAGATTTATTAATACACAAGTAGTGATTGTTAGGTAGGTAGGTATGTATGTGTATATATATCTATATGTGTACATACACATATGCATGTATCTGTGTGAATATTGTTTAAATTTTATGAGACCCATTTACACTGACACACAGTGTGAGTCCCATACAGAACTTTACTTTCCTCCCTGCTAACCAATGTAAGAATGGAAAAATGCCACTGAAAAGTTACTGAGGGATTCAACTGAATCAAGTATAAAAATGAGACCCTGAAAAATAGATGTAGCCATATATCAGAACTCCTATTATTCTTTATATTTAAAAATTCTAGTATAAGAAACACTTTGTTCTCAGTGAAAGATATTCTGTGAATAAAAAAGTTTTTAGAAAATATAGATTAAAAATATTAAATTATTATAAGCATTATTTTCAGACAGATCATTTCTCCTTGAAAATATTTCCACTGAACAATTTTGACTGGATTTTCTTTCTTGTTTGGATGTACACTACATGAGGAATTGCTTTTTTTCTTCAGTGAAGTTTGTCTACCTAGGAAATCTAATTCATTTGAGAAATGCTCAGCAAAATTTGTCACTCAAACATTGTAATTACAAAGAAAGCAATTTATACAATAACAGACATAGACTTCAAAAACTTTGCCAGATTTAATACTAGCTTTTCCTTACTTTTCTGCTTTCCTATGTGAGGATTTCTTTATTTCAGCCTTTCCTGTGAAAAATGTCTCCTCTTTTTGACATTTCTCATTGCTTTCAGTTTCTTTGTTTACTTGCAGCTTTATCTTTGCTATGAAATTTTGTTACTTGGGTTGCTCGAGCATTCAAGTAATAAGCCTCCCACTGTTTTTTTTTTAATGACTTCTACAATTCATGGGTTTAGGTAATATCAACCTTGTCTCAGTTAACTATAAAAGTGAGTTCTTACTCGTCCCTGCTCCCTTTGTTTAATAAAAAGTCTAAATTCAATGCAGCCCTAAATCATGAGTTCAGGTTCTGTCCCTGAAGTTAATCAGTTTCCTTGCCAGCCATACCAGAATATTCCTGTCAGATTGAATTATCAGTAGATTGAAGGTCAGCTGGGGTTATTACTTTATATTATCATGTGTGCTGTTTAGTGTTACTTATTCTCCAGCAGTTCCCCAGGCTTCAGTACATCCCACTTGACTCAATTTGTATGTTTCTTGATGGCCGTGAAATGTTCTTAAGGATTAGTAATTAAAGTTTGTTTCTATATTACTGATAATGTTCTATATAAACAAAAGATATCATAATTCAGAGAATGAGTGTACAATTGTGTACCTAATTTAAATGCTCCAAGATATAGCTAAGAATTCAATAGAAGTGCTTATGAAAATTACCCAACACATATGTGATTTTCTATTGTACATGCACAATGACCCCATTCACATGTACAACTGTACCTATTTTTCAAAAAAAGGTATACACTATTATTAATATTTGTAATCATAGAAAAAATGCCTGAAAACAGCACTTGTGGAGATCTGAGGTACCTTCCTTCTTTTCCATGAGGGTTTCCCTACTGAGATCCCCTATGAGATCAGTGTCTCTGGTGGTAAAAAGTGTCTAGAAAGATAGATGTCTGACTGTGAATTTCCTGAAAATTAAGTAATCCACAGGTAGTGCAAAGAGTCTTCTGCTTCCAGTACAGCACATACCAGCTCATATTGTAGTTGTCATGAACCAGAATGTAAAGGCTACAATTTGGGTACAGGCAAGGGTGAGAATTTCAGAGAATAAATTCTTTTGTCACAGTATTGAAAGTATCTAAAGTGTCCTAACTTTCAGCAGAGACAGCCCATCTTTCAGAATCAGCCTCCTCTCTAATGGGTGTAGATACTCATTATGCATCTTGTCCATTCTGAGGATTGAATGGGGCCTGTTTAAAGTCTTATTTCTGTGTAATTGCTGTCAATATTTATTAAATCTCATTGCAAATACAGAGCAGAGCAGCCTCACTGGTGACAGCCTGAATTAAATAGAAAGATGTAGAAGATAGCTTTATATTATATTTTCCACTGAAGACTAGGTTTTAATTTAAATGCTGCTGAACAATTTGGATGATCTCTAAAACAATGGCAACATAGCTGCTGAAAATTGAAATATGTTCCACAATTTCTTTTTTTTATTATTATTATATTACCCTAATTTAAGCATCACAGTTCAGCTTCTGCCCCTTCCCTTTGAGAGCTCGTGGAATCAGACCATACTGATAAAAAGACAAAATGGCCATTTAAGGGAAGAATGAGAATTTTTTCTGGAAAACATTTCTGCAGTCATTGTCTGCTGCAGCCACAGGCTTATGCTTTTGGGAAGCAGTGCTCTGGCTCCAGAGCTCTTATCCCAGGAGAACCACAAGAATCAAAATTGATCTATGTGACTTTTTTTATTTTCCTCTGCATACTAACACTGAGGGCTTCTATCTCATCTTCCTCTTTTTTAAGATGATTCCCTTGAGCAAGTTTTATCTTAGATGATGCTTCTGTAAAAATGCAATGGTGTACCATTAATGGAACAGCTGTTACTTCCTTAAGTTCTCTCAGCTCATGCTGCTTCATCCCACCTCAATTGATTCACAATGACATATGGAGTGCGATAGCTGTGGTCTTTAAAAATTCCTTCTTTTAAATCCAGTATTGCTAACAGTTTCAGCTGTTTCAAATGTCTTTTTTTTAAACCACCAAACTGTTTTCAACAGTTGATCAAAATTTCATTGTGTTCCTATAGTTTCAAATTTCCAATGGTATTCAAATATTTCCTCTTACATTTTTTAAACATTTTTGATAATTTTGCTCTAAAATTCTATATGTCCCAGAGTAGCTTCTCTTTTGGAAAGCTCTTGAGTTCCTTAAGCTTTTCAAGTGTCATTAATTGATAAACTTTTGCTAGAAATCTGGTATCAACAAATCCTCTGTGACAGCCAATATACGGCTAAAAAAGTCCTGTTCTATCTCTCAAGAGTATGCTTTATTATGCCTATGAAATAGTAAATGTCAATTGTATTTTTTGGGGGAAACTGAGCTGAGAAACCTTAAGAGACTTTATCAAGGACACAAAATGAGTATGTCCTAATTTTAGGACTAGAAATAAACATGCATATCTTAGTTCTCTAAATTAAACCTTAGTTATAGGCCATCTGTTCTGAGAAGAGGGCCTTACAAAGCCATGTTGGTGAAAACTTTGGAACTCAAATGATGAATAGATGATCATCAAGTCTCACCTAAAATCCAAATCCAGAGGTTTTATTGCAAATTTTGGTGCATAGGAAAAAAGGAAAATGCATGCATTTTGAATCATAAAGGAATTTTATAAATCTGGAAGTGAGAGAAGAACAGGTTTTATTTTCACATATTTTGGATGCATACTGCAATCACAGAGAGGCAACTGAAGTAGATTTGAATCAGGTGATTACAGAAAACTATTTATGTATTTGTTAGGGATAAGTGGTCCAAAGTATTGGAATGAACTTCAGGATCACATTCAGTTCCCCCATCTTGAAAAATGGAAAACAGATAAAACTTCACTACATAATGAGCAGTAAAGTTTATTCTTAAAGGTAGTTAGCAAAGGAAATTTCACATCTGTTCTAAGCTGTCTCTCAGGGTTTTCATTCTACTGCTTCACTGGAATCAAAAAATAAGGAAGCAAAGGGCTTTTGAGAATGGAGGAGGGGGATTCTTTCCATATCACTATGTCAGTTAAATTTCATGCATAATCACTGAGGAAAGTTATACTTCTTGTGCCTTAATTAAATAATGCTTAAGGATGAATTACTATCTGGGACAAGGTCATCGTGAAAACTGTAATTATTTCCTAGAGCTATTGATTTTATGCTAATGATTTTAAATGATGCATATAACTTGCATCTAATATTCCTACCTCAAATGGCAGGTGCTATTTTGGGCTTTCTGTGTCACTTGGGAGAGGGCTTGTTTGGACATATTTCATCCTGTGTGTCTACATTGGTTAGTGCAAAGGTTGGTGTGTGGGAGAGGCAGTTCAATATCACATCAAAGAAAAAGTTTTACTTTTTGTTAGGGCAACTTAAGTTGGAGAGGATGGAGAGAAGAGAAACTAAAAGAAGTAAAAAGAATGAGATAATGTGTAAAACAAGCCAAAACACATCTCCGCCTTACCCACTGAGTATGAAAGGGTTTTCTAATCAAGATTCCCATGGATGAAACAGTTTATTGTAGAAAATTCCCAAGACAAGAGTATAGTATCTCACGATTACTATCTTTTAAAGGCCTAGGCATGGAATAATATATTTATCTAAATATTACAGTATATTTTCTCTTCTTGATGTTTATCTTCATGACTTAAAAACCATCAGCTGTGCATATATTCTTCAAAAATTCTGTCTTTCACAGATTTTAAGGTTAATGATGAAGGAAAGAAATCTATGTGTTTTGAATGCATTGATTTTGTGTCCCTCATTCTTTCCAGTTATCCATAATATATGGATATCACCATGCTGATATTATAAATTATTTTAAACTTATTGCTTACCAGGAAAAACTATAAATCTGGGTAGTCCACTTTAGAGAGGGAACTTATTTTTCCCAAAGAGGTCCAAGAGATTCTCTGGATGTGCTCATGCTATTATAGTTTGTGTACATCACAGATCACATCTAGATTTTCATATAATCCAGATTTTCATACTAAACTGCTTTTGTTATGTCATCTTTTTATGTGGACACAAGTGGCAACAACCACTTACGTGGAATCTTCTATAAGGAAGAAAAAACCCAGCAATAAAAGAAACCCATAAAACTAAGGGATCTTAATTTCACGTTTACTAACCTGTACAAAAACATTACAGGATGAGCAGTCTACCAATATTCAATCATTTACTGGCTGTCCTGGCTAACTGAGGAGCTTCTAGCTGTCTGCAAATCTGACTCTCATCTACAAGCAGGGCTGGAAGGAGGATCCAGGGAGCTCCCAGCCTGTCAACCTCACCTTGGTGCCCAGGAAGGTTAAGGAACAGATTATCTTTAGTGTCATCACTTGGAACTGGCAGAATAACCAGGGCATCATGCTCAGCCAGCATGGATTTATGAAAAGCAGGTCCTGCTTGGCCAGTCTGGTCCTCTTCTATGACAGGGATGCAGAAAACAGAGGTTATTACCTTAGCAGAGGGTGAAAGAATCAGCTAGACCAATTGACTGGAACTTCCTCCGAGAGATTTGACTTGGCTGCAACACTGATGGAACAGGCTGGCAACCAGTAGCAAGGACAAATTTTGTTCAGTTATGGCTCAGGTTGTGCCTATTGGAGGACTAATATAGAGTGTTGTCACTGTATCTGTCAATCTCACACTTTCCGAGGCAAAAGAAAGGAAGTAAAAAGAAGCAGGTAAAAAGAAAATAGTGTGGAATATAATCAGAATGGGAGAAGAAAGCACTTGAAACAGTGAGAATAATACCAATACACTGGTTACTTACCTGGCAGGGTTTTAATCACAAGATGGTCTTTGCATACATATGCTACAGCTCAAAATGTTTTTAGTATCATTTGGGCTTTACTTGTTTTTTTCTTTCTTGCATTGCCGACATTTCAGTGTCTGTGTGTTTCTCTTTGATCACATAGCACTTAGTGTCTCCTCTGCCATTCTCACTAATCATCACTTCTGATTATTAATGGCATCAGGTCTCCCTGTGACTTCCCTTTCTGGCCAGCTACTTTTAATTTTGTCTGCAGCAATTGCAAAAATGTTAGAGGCCAATTACAGAGCAGAATATACTTGGCAATAGGCCTAGAGGTGTATTTTTTTTGTGATTTAAAAAATAATTTTACTATTATTATTTGTTAAAACCATGGGATACACTAAGATTTCCAATTTGGGAAATAATGTATTACCACTACAGTCTGATTTAATCTGCTATTAGAAGGAAAAAAAATCCAAACCCAAAAGATTTTATATTAAGCTTTTAAAACTGATGATTGTAAATCCAACAGGCTGAATTGCAATTCTAGGCATGTAGTATACACCTTTTATGACAATTTATTTACACGAGTAATACTGCTGCAGTGTTTATGTGAAGAAGTGTTAATCAAGGAGTAAAAAATATTTTGAAAGAAACTGCTCATAAACAATCATGAGGCTTTCATTGCTAGATTAGATTGCTACTAATCTTTGTTGTATAGTGTCTGCTAAAACCCAAGAAGATAATCTTTGGAAACAACAGGGTGTGAATAGCACATTAGTTCTCAGGGAAGTTTAGCCATTTCTAGTATATAACTGTTATTTAGTACCTTAAATAGAATGGCAATGCTGCATTGTAATTTCAGACAAGGACAGAAACTGCAGAGAAACTTACTTGAGTTCTACTCCTGTTTTCCTTTATTTTTTTTGAATGCCCTGAATTAGTAAATATACAAGTAGTAAAATGCATGTAGTGAAGAAAAGGGCAGCTCACCTTTACTAAGCGCGACTGAATAGGTAGGTCAGTGATTCTTTATTTCACTGTAAACATGCATCCCAAGTAGTACTGCATCAACCACAGAAGGATTAATTTAGCATTGAAAGAAAGAGAAGGAATCATTTAGTACTGAAAGAATATCATTCTAAATGATAGATCTTTCTTCACTCATGCCTCCAACAGCTTTGCTTGGAAGCAAACAAGGCTACTCTCCTTTTGCTTTAAGAGTGTTGGAATTCCATTTGCTTCTCAAGTGCAATTCCTAGCAGTCTACTCCCTTGTATACACACACACAAAGTCTTCCCTTTCATGCTGAAAGAAGGTACTGAAATGAGGATGCTGAAATATTTTCTGTTCATTGTTTTGTTTCATAGATATTTTGTGGTATGGTATTTTCTAAGGCCAAGCCTGAAGGTCTTATAATCACCACCACTACAACTAGTGAGTGAAACTCTGCCAGTTCTTTCCTTTCACTGAAAATTATCTTTGATCCATCCTTTCTAATTCTTGTTATCTGTTACCACTACTAGTGAAGGGAATGACTGGCCTTCTCTCAGAAACCACAGTCATATGTCAAGGCATAATGACAACTGATTTCAAAGAGCAGTTGTGGAGGGAATGCAGAACCAGCAATAATAGATAAGGTTGCAGGACGAAGCAAAGATGCAGTAAGATGACTTTGTACCATGTTTTCTGGGAGGTGGTTCTAATAGAACCCATGATAATTCACTGTTAGGGTGCTCAAGAAAAAACATGTCATCTTTGCCTACACAATGCATGCCTGAAACTGTAATTCTGAGTAAAACCCTAAATAAATTTTGAGTAACTCTAAGTGAAATAAGCAATCTCTTGAAGGCAAGTCAGTAAAATCATGGGTCACTTCTGTTAAATGTTTTACATCTTTGCAAAAAACACTGTAAATGAGATCAAATAATGAGCTGATAATCTGATTTCCTCTTACCAAGGGAAAATGTGTCTGCCAGATAGGAGACAAGAGTAAATCTACTGCTATTACAATTTATAGTAAGATAACACTTTCAGTAAGAGGACATTAACATTCATCAGTGGATGGCAGCATATCATGTATGTTCTTGGGCACTCAATAAACCTCAAAGACACTGAGAAGCTATGAAATAACCTTGTGTACATGATAGGAGATATTGATCTCTTTATGTGAAATCTAGCAAACAAAATTTTTAATACAAGTTATATAAAGATTTTTAAAGTCTGAAGAGTACTGAGAACATTTTCCATACCTACAGGACATTACAATTGTGACTTCCTATGTATATAGGATGATGTTTCTCAATTCTGTCCTAATGGTGCCAAACCAATGACCTTGAAAACTCCGAGCTCTAAGCACTCCTTTGCTGAAAACCACAGAACAGACAGAATTACTGAAGGCTTCATTTGAACTGCAGCACCATTTGTCTGAACTTTCAGCCTCCAGGGATCTGCTCTAAGAAGCAGTGGTGCACATTCATAAGGATGTCACTTTTGGTAGCAATTTTTATGAGAATGCCTGAGGAACTGGTTCATTTCATGTAAACTACTAAAAAGATCTCTGACAGATCTTTTCAAGAGATCTCTGACTACTTTTATGGATTTGAATGTATTAGCAGAGGCAGAGTCATGTTACCTAAAAGGACATCGCATAGCACAGAATATAGATTACTCCTCTCTAAAAATTACCAATACATTCCTGCAATATATAACCCATGGACTAATTTTTGAGTATTCAAGGCAGGACACTGATTTAACTGAAGAATTCTCAGTGCACTAAAGTACATGAATTTTTAAAAGAATTCTGTCAAGAAATGTAACCACCAAAATTCTGACTCATGTTAAAAAATAAATGAAGATGTGGGCCATTGCTCACAAAATCCATTATAAATTGAAATACTTCCCACTTTGCTTGAACCATGAATAAAAGTAGGGAGATTTTAACTTCCTGCTTCACTTTGAATCAAATTTTAGTAGTCTTAGGAACTTGTCTGAAAGTGAAACAGAATATACATAGTGTATTTGGCCAGCTCCATCTCACTGAACATCTAATTTACTCATTCTGGCGTGATATAAATAATAAAATAGGAATAACCTTTTTTAAGAAATTTTTCTATCAGGATATATTTTTGTCAGTGCTTTGTTTAGCACATCAGACCTTCTTTTAATAGAATAAATCTAATTTAAATCAAGAAAATGGAAATAGAAGCTTCTGCTCTACCTAAAATTATTGGTTTGCATATTTGTTACAGGTTTTCAGTAGAATTGATACAAAATTTGAGTTCTCCAGCTGAGATTCAAAAGACAAATTGAATGTAACAGAGAAGAGATAATTTAAGCTTTTCCTGTAACTAAAATTTCAAGGAGATAGAATGCAGATTTTGTTTTTAAAAGTAAAAGCTCAATGGACATATTTGAGATACTCCAATATTAACTTTCTGTATTGTCAATGGCACTGGCAAATGGTTGCTGATATAATTTAGAAACCCCACAACTTTAACACGTAGATTATGGTTTGAGTAAACTGAAGAGATCTAGTGTACTTAGGGAGTAATATGATGTACAACACTTCTTTACTCTGTTCAGTTAAGTGCAATTTCCCCTTCACATGCCCATGCTGACTGCATAAAAATTAAATGGCCTAAATTTAATTTTTGATCCAGCTGGCCTATTGACTATATTTCCAGTGGGAATTGCCAGGAGAAACAGTCAATATTTTGATGATTCACAAGCAAATGCACAGCTGGAAAACTTTTAAAAAGGTATCTATTTTTAAATTTTCCTCTTTCTTCCCTGATCATCAAGCATATATTCACTACAACTGCATCTACATTTTTCTGCCTGCTAATCTTGATCTAAAAAGTCACTGCAAAGTAGTAAAACTTTGAGCTACCCAGCTTCATAGAAAATCCAGGTTTGATTTATTTTCTTATTTGGATTTCTTTCTTCCTTATTACAGCAGTTTTGTTTATTAATGTGGTAGCTGGCAGAACATTAATATCTCACACTAGTAGATAGATTTGTCAATAACGAAAGGATCAATGGACTGAGAGTGCAGACTGGTTGAGGTGTCAAACCTTTTTAGTACTGCTGATATTCTTCTGAAAATCCAAACTATAAAGTCGAAAGTACAGAGAGATACATCAAAGAATTTTAATTGCAGTCAGATTGGTAATAGAATTACCCTCTCCTGGGTATTCTTAGAAGCTGAATATGTGTTTTTCTAAGTTAGCAGCTGCACTTCAGTTGTTTCACCAAATCAATTAGGAGGTTCAGCAGAGTGTGGCTTAACATCTATCAGAAGAGTACTAGTATACCAACCCTTGTCTGGCATGAGAAGCCACTTTGGCTGAAGAAACGGTAACATATTTAAGGACTGAATCATCAAAACATGCAAATGAAAAATGGAACATTAGTGTAGATGTGTAGAGACTAAAGAAATCTAATTCACCATTAAAAGTGGCTTGTTAACATAACACTTATTGATTTTACAAGAGGCAGAACTTGAAGCAGAACCAGATCAGCTCTTCTTCAAGAGTCAGTTTACATGTCTAAGGAAGAGAAATATCTAGTGTGCATTGGGAACAAAATAGGCAGTGCTGAGACGACCCAGTATATTCTTTAGAATACAGAGGAAACTGGTGTAGTAAATAAGTAAATAATGGAGTGCATTAATAAATAAAGAACTCGTTCTATGAAAACTAGAGAAATCATAAGAAAGAGATTGTAAGCACCTTGGAGAACATTGTCTCTCCTCACTGTCAGAAGACAGGGCCTACATCACTCCTGAGACATGTTCTCCTACTTGTTACTGGAAGCCTCTTATGGTCTGCAAGCAGACTCTACTAGTGCTCACTATCCTTACCATTGGAACGCCTATCACCAACATAGTCGTGTTAACTCTTTATGTACAGTCACCTCACATGCAGTGAGAGGCTCATATTCCATTTCTCACATCACAGATTCAGCGACTGTACTTATGATTATTTTCGATGACCTTTGCTTTCTCCCCACATCTACTTTCTTCTTAAGATCTGTTATGCAGAATTAGTCAGGACTATTGGAAAGGACAGGTTTATAAGTATAGAGAAAGTTCAAATCATTGCTTCATACATGTAATATATGACTTCTGTTTAAACTTCCTAGTAGGATTATTGGACTTTGCAGTATCATGATATTGCTGACCCATAGTTCATATCTGAACCACTATAATCCATACATTGTTTCTATGGAATTCCTGCCCACCCAGCCCCTCTGTGATAGCATTTGTTGAAACACACTATACTATGTGTCACACACTTCTGTTTTCAGAATGCATTGTCAGGCTGCAAAAGAACCTTAACTGCTTGCCCTTTGGTGACTACCTTAGTAGTGTTTATGGGAGGAACAAAGATCAAATAGGTCTCCTTAAGATAACCAGTCAAGAATTAATGTATGAATCCTTGTTGCTAATCCATTTCAAAGGATTAATTTAGGTTTCAAGAAATATTTAGCTTTGAGAATCAAATAGTTTCTTCAAATTTTACTTTGATTGTGATTTTGGTACAGAAATAGTGGGGGTATTGATGTTGGAGGTAGGACTGACACCAAAGAAAGCTCCAAGGATAAGCTACTAAGTAATCTCCTAGCACACTGACCTTTTCTCTGTACTCTTCCCATGGGCAGCTCCACACAACATAGACTCCTTCTCTGTACCCTTTCCTAAGTCTTTCCTCTGCAGGACCACCTAACCTTGTTTGCCCCTCATGGATCACCTTATCTGCCTCTTGCGTGACCACTTGACCCTTCCTTCTCACAGCACAGCCAGCAGACTCCAACCGACTCTTAACCAGCTAACCCACTCTTATAACACCCATTCACTTTGCACCTAGACTGTGACCTCACTAAGGACAAGCCTGTTCTCACTCTTTGGCAATCAGTAGAGCTGCAATGCATCGGAGGAAATTGCCTTCAGTACTATCCTGATTCTCTTACAATCCATGCTCCCACAGGGGTCTGTACAGAAGCACTGTAAAACTGGAAGAAATGTAGAACTAATAAGGCTGTACTTAAGAAAACAGTTCGACATAGAGGCATTGAGTTTTCAAGTTGCCAGATCAAGGTCTGAAATGAGAGGTATTTCCTATGTACACAAATAAGAGGAGGGACTCGGTCTCTCTTTTGATGAGCTATCCTGATCACTTTGTACTTATATTTAGTATTCTTTCTAGAAGAAAAAGATGTAATTGGAGAACAGACTTTTGTCAGTGTTGCATGCTCTGTGTGAGAGGTCAGCTTGATTGTAAATCACTTATAGGCAGTAACATGTAGTAACATAGTCAATAGACATGATTGTGGTTGCAGTTAGCTGCCAAAGGCTGGGATAGTAAATACATGCGACAGGAAGGAATGTAAGTACTCAGAACAGATTAACTGAAGCATAAATTAAGGAGGCAGTACAAATGAAAATACTATATTGAGGAAAGAACTAGGAGCTCATTTAACACTAGCTGATTTTAAGGACGCTTTGTGCAGAACACAGAAATAAGAAATAAGAAAGAGGAAGTGATCACATGGGGAATGAGGCAGAGCATGGGGAAAAACACTATCAAGTTAAATTTGTGCCAAGAAAGCAGTATTCCACTTGTGTTAGAACCTCATAGATGACACTGTTGCTGGGCTTTTTTCCTAAAGATATTTGAACAAGGTGTCATTGACTGCATCCAGTTTACTACTTACTCTTTTCTTAAAATGATAAGCTTCAAGTCATATGTTGATCTGAATTTCATCCAGTGTCTCATCAAATTAAATAGCTACTTTTTTCACCATTTCCTTATCCCAGATCTAGTACTGTCTATAACAATATGAAGAAATTACAATATCAATTTGAAAATATATTATTTTGAAAAATAAAATCACATTTTCCCCTTTCTTTTTTGAGCTAGATCTGGTTCTTTGATCACTTTATTGCAAAATCTATCTTAAAGAATTCTGATAGAAATGTGAAATTTATCAATACTTGTGTTTGTCTTTGCAGCAGCTTATTATTGCTGCTGCTCATCTTGGCTTTTTTAATGCTATCATGTTCCAAACATTCCAGAGCTTAAAAGTAAAGGTGATTTTCTAAATACAGAGGTTTAGTAATTCCTTCCTTGATTTTCTGCAGCAGCCTATTGAGAATGACAAGTCATTGACAGAGAAGATTCTTGTAAGCAGAAACTTTTCCTCCTGTTAAATCTTTCTCATGACTCAGTCTAGACACAATATTTTAGATCTCTTTCATGAGCAGTGTGGATAAAATGGGGATTGAGTCAAAGAGAACAGCAGTGCAAAGGCTGTGCACCTTTGCAATGACAAGTATTTATTTGGCTGTCAATGTAAAGTGCTACTTTAATGGCTGTTCTCTGTCTGAGGCTACAGCAGAAGAGGTAGGGGATGGATGGAATCAGTTCATAGTCTGGCCATAGTCTATTTATGGGAGGCAGATGAGGGATGTATTAGCTTAAATAAAAATTATAGTAGAACCAGTTTTTATGGTATCAAACTCTACTTTAGGAAAAAAAGTTAATTTTTTTTCTTTGTAATGGTTAACCTTGGTCAGATGTCAGACATCCCCCCAGGCTACTCTCTCACTCCTCAACAGGAGGGGAAGAAAATAAGAAAAAGCTCATTGTTCATGATAAGGTCAGTGAGATCAGTTACCACTTGTCCAGGTTAAACAGACTTGACTTGGGAAAATCAGCTCAAAGTATTGACGTTTGAAAATATAGTAGGATAGTGAGAAAAAAAGACAAAACTAAACCCACTCTTTTCCCTAGGCTCAACTTTACTCCTTTATTCCCAACTCTTCTATTTCCTCAAGCCCTAAGTGGCACAGTGGCATGGGGAATAGGGGCTAGTGTTAGTTCATAACACTCTTTGCTGTTCTTTCTTCCACATGCTCTTCCCTGCTCCAGTGTGGTGTCCCTCCCACAGGATGCAGTTCTTCACAAACAGCTCCAGTGTGGATATTTCTTCAAGAATTGCGCTAGCATGAGTCCTTTCCATGAAGTACTGTTTATCAGCAATGCCCTGTTCTGGCATGGATGCTCTCTGGGCCAGAGAGCTCTGTGGACTCCTCTTCATGGGCTGCAGTCGATTCCAGAAACCTGTTTTGATGTGACTTTAGCATCATTCTGTCCTTACCATGGTCTTCCACACAGGCTTTAGGGGAATCACTGTTCTGGCACCTGAAGCACCTCTTCCTTCTCCTTCACTGACTTGGTGTCTGCAGGGTTGTTTCTTTCATATTTTTCTCACTCCTTTCTCCCACAACTGCTGGGCAGCAATTTTTACCCTTTCTTAAATATGTTGTTACTGAGGTTGCACCAGCATCACTGATAGGTTCAGCCTTGAAAATTAAATAGGGGAACTGAGCCTGACTGATGCACAGAAGGCACTGAAGCCACCCTGGCAGTCCCACTGTACCCCTCCTACCAATGCGCTCCTACCCCTCCTCCACATAAATCAAGTATAATCTTGAAAAAGTTATTCAGTTCTTACTGAATTGATATTAAAACTACTTCTCTGCTTTTTATGATTTTCATGAACTAGGAAGCAGATGCCCTTATATTAAACAAGAAAAAACAAGTTACTTTCACAATGACACAGTGACTAAAAGGGGACATGACTTATTTTCCCGGTGGATAAGCTCTTATGGAGCATAAACCTTTTTATTTAAAACACCTCTCAAATTGTATTGCTATCTATACTCTGTTTATAAAAACCATTTCAAGTAAAAAATTGTAAAAATTGGTTGCCACAGGCAAAATTTCTACTAATTTAATATTTGTCCACTTGAGATATGGACAACACAAGCAATAAATGCTGGCCTTTCAATTAATTTTATTGCTTAGGGTTTTTTGTTTTTCAAAAAGTATAGAATTGAACCTTTTATGATCCCTTTTTCCTTCCAGTTGCTTCAAAAGGATAAAAAAATAGAAACCAAATGTTACTGGGATCTTCATTTCTTCTGCCTGAATGCTATAATCACTGTGTAGCCACCCCGAGGTTTAAGGAAGCAGATGCAGCAGTTTCCATACATGCTTGTACAGCTCTGAACCAGGAGGCAACAAATACTGTTGACAGGACAGGTCAAGTCCAAGAAACATGTAAAATTTACCCTCAAGCATTCCAGCCAAATATAGAAAGAACTTACGTATTTGACAGTTATTTTTAAAGATTCCTGTAATGTGAGTCTTGTTACCTTTCAAAGAAGAATAAAAAGCACAGACAGATGCATGCACAACAAAAACTCTTTTTACTTCCCTGGACTTCTAAAACTGATACCATGTTTTGCAAAACATCAATGGAACAATTGTTTGTGTGAATTATATTGATACAGAAAATGTCTGCCAAGGTTGTTAAAGAAGAGTGTGTCAGTTAGGAGATTAATAATTCCAGTTCTCTAAGACAAGTGATTCTAAAGAAATACACCATGTTCCACATTGCATGCATTCCATGAGTTTATTCAAGGTTGCTGTCAAGGGAAACTGTGAATGTGCAGGTCTCTAACATCATTTGTTTCTTATGCAAATTGAGGACAACACATCCCAGCAGTGTATGCCAAAGGGAGGACTCAGGCAGAGATGGAGTTTTGCAGCCTTTACCCGTGCTCCACTGAGCATGGCTTTTGGGCTCCTGTAACACAGCAGCTCCCTGTCGGCATCCCATAGGACATGATTTTGTGGTCTTGTTATTTGCCATGCTAAACGTGTTTTCATTTGCTTAATATCTAAAGCTGTTTGTGCATTAATGTTGTGTGGTTTTCTAACCATACTGGGAAAGTCAGGCTTCTGAAAATTCTGGGCACTGTTTTTTTGCACAGGTTCATGAGCCTTTCCCAGGCACTCATTGCACTTGTGTGCATCTGTTCCTTTCCTAAGTTTTAGAAATTACTGAAAACTTGCAAGACTGAGAGAATTAAATATTCTTAAAATGTCAGTATAAACACAATGAAGGAAATGCTTGAGAAGAATAGTAAACTGTAATTTTTTTTGAGGTTCCTCCTGTACTAAGCATTTTAGAAAATAAACAGAGGCATGTCTCTTGCCCCAAGGAACCCTGTATATTTTACAGTCTTAACAAGAAATGAGGAAAGGATAGAATCAGCACATTTAAATCATATTTTGCCTTCAGCCTTACTGTTCACTTAGTTAATTAAGTCAGTTTTATTTGAAGAAAATAAAAAACATTATACCAGTTATTTTTCTATCCTTAGCTAAGCTGCAAACTCCTAAGTATTTTAGGAACATGTATATAACAATAACCTCCAGATATGAAGGCTGTTAACAAGCTGACATGGAGCACTTCTGCTTCTACAAGATACAAGTGGAAGCACTGCAGTGGGACTGCAAGAATATGGCTACATTTGGGAAAAATATGTTACAGAAGATGTAAGTATGACCAAGAAAAAGGCACTAAAATGACAGTTAAGCCAGCTGAGACATCCTCTGAATTAATTAAGGATTTTATTATGGTGAAGCTAGAAAACCTATAAGATGCTATCCTACTTGAAGTGTTACAACAAAAAGGATGTGTTTAAAAAAGCCAGCACGTAGACAAAATTTTCAAGACCATCATGCTGGGTTAATCTTAAATACAGGCATATTGTAAAAGGGCATTTTTAAATGCCCTTCAGATTAGAGAATTAAGTATGTGAATGTGCCTTTCTCCAACAAACCATGTCTATACCCTCTATTTAATCTGACCTATTTTCGTTTGCATTGGAAGTATATTTTCAATAATATTTACACAGGTTAACAACTGGAGATTTATTTATACATTCTATATTGTTTTCATCTAAGAAAAACTCAACCAAACAGTAGACTGAAATATTGCTGGAGCCATTAGGGTTCTATTTATATGACTATTAGAAGAAAAAAAGAAGTATGAACCTATTGTTTGAAAAACATGAAGAGATGATGAAGTTGCTTAATGACCAGATACTCTGTGGAGAAAATCTGAACTATTACAAAGCAACCAGCTTTACATGACAAATAGAGCAATTGTCTCACTTCATGTGTCATGGAACCAGAGGAATGCCATACTGATTAAGCTGACTCTTTAGCTATGGAAATACTTTGAAATGTGCATTAGATCAGGACTTATGCAGAAAGATCACTACCCTTGTATTTATCTGGACAGTTCCCAGGGTTTAATTTTTATAAAATTATTATGCGATGTTTCGGCAGAAGCTGAATCTGCACTATGTTAAAGACCTGACGAGAGATCTATCCTCAGTAAGTTTCTCAAATCCCATCTTCAGCTCACATAGATTTCTGGAAACTAGGAACCTGGGGTGGTGAGTTCCACAGATTAATATCACACCAGAAAGCACTCTTCTGCCTTTTCAGTAGAGCAGTTTTCTGACAATTTCCCAGACAGCCCTTTAGTGCTTGTACTGCTGTTTTATTTTCTGCTCTCATTTTATGATTTGTAGACATCTAGGACACAGCCCATTCCAGTTGTCTCTTTTTCAAATTGAAAAGCTTTGTTTAGTCATTCCTTGTATGGTAGCTCTTTCATATCAGAGCTATTCTTATTTTCCTCACCTCTGTCATTTTGTTTTTACAATAGTTTTTAAGATGACAAACTGGAACTGAACGAATACTCAGCATATGGAGAAATCATGTAAAAACATATTCAATCCAATGTTCTGCTTTGTTAGAGCTTTCTTCCTAAAAATGTTATGACTTGAAAAATCAGACCATGGCATTTTTTCAGAATAAAAGCTACATATAAAGTGATGTTATGTTTGGTCACTTATTTTAAAGCTAGTCATTTTGCTAGCCACATGGGAATTTAAAAAGCAAGGACTTATCATTGTGAAAATGTATCCTTTCTTTTATTTCAGTACCCTCCTGAGTTTATGCAATTTTCTTATGGACTTTTAGACTGTGAACAGCTGCTGTGATATAATTGAGATGTTAAGTCTGAAGCCTAATGGCAATGTAAATAAAATTGTTATACTACTCAAAATGTGTCATTTTAGTAGAAATACTGACACTCTTTGCTAATATGAAAGAAGATAGTACACAAATCAATACTTCCCATTCCTCAAATTCCATTGTAAGCATAAGATTTTAAAAGGTTCTATCCCAGTGTTTTATATCCCATTTAAAACATCTGTCTAAGAAATTGTGTGGTTTATTTTTGATTGGTTACAGAGGCATCCCACTACAGTTACTATTTGACTTTCTAGCTTTTTTTTTTTTGCTGTTTCATTGAGTGTATGTTTTTAATATCTGTGTAGAAACCTCTACTTTTCACAAGTATTGCAAAGGAAAGCGGAATTACTAAAGTCATTCTGATAAAACAAAGATAAGTATGAAACCAACTTCAGCGGCATTACTTCATGCATGCCATGGACATTAATGATACAACAGTGATATCTAAGGTCTTGGGTAACAATATCTTCTGTCACCTAGTAGCTAAATTATTAATGCATGCCACTAAAGTATGCACACATTGTTCTAATTTTCCTCTTCTTTGTCTTGTAATCCCAATATCTAATTTCAAGCATCTGTGATATAGCAGTTGTTTGTGTCAGTGAGAAATAGAAGGGAAAGCAGCTATCAGCACCACAACACTGAGCATTGAGAATGCAGTCTCTGATGAAAACATACCGAAAGGCCATTTCACAGAGACACTGCCAATGGATTTTTTATGACACTATTGCTGCCAAAGTAGACTGCAACACATCAACTTATTTCATATTGAGTTGTCTGTAGACCCAGTGTGGTATGCCAGATATGATTCAGCTGACTACATTCACACAATGTTAAATATATGTGTTTCAGCAGAATAAAAAAAATTGCAGAACTGATATTTCAAACAAACTTTTGTCTTTTTGAGTGGAAACCATTTTACTAGTATTAGGCTGCTGCAAAATTTTTTTTCAGCTGCAATTTACTTATAATTATTGATCATGAACATTAAGTATTTGACATGTGTGTTGTAACAAGTAAAACAAACAGTGTCTGAGACAAATTTACATGACAGCTGTGTACCTGTATTGAAATGCAATCAACTGGCTCATAGAGAAAAAAAAAAAAAGCAGTCCTTGATCAGATATGTTACCTTTGATATAAAAAGATCCTACAGCTTGGTGTTTCCTTGTATTTGTTAAGATTGAAGGTGAACTGTACAGCTGTGTTGGATTTTATCCAGTAATGTCCCTGTCAGTGGCATCTCACTTCAGTAAATGAAGATGGGCACCGACAGATGACTTAAGCTTGGACAGAAAAGATTTCTTAAGCTGTATTAGATCATCTTCATCCGTCATTCCAAACTGAGGCCACCCTTGTCTCTACTGTCAGTCTAGGCCAACATGTTTGTCTGACCTCAGCATTTTGCCTGCTGTCACACTGGCAAAGTATTCCTAACACTGAGCCTTTCCTCCCCTTTTATTTCTCATATGCTTTTAGAGTCTTGGAGTAATCCTTCACCTCATGTGTTTTTCCTCGGTAAGTCTCTTCCCATCCTACTCTGCATAACAGAATGGCCGTGCATTTTTAATATGTGCTTGTAATGAAATCCAGTGACATTCATTTATGAAGTGGTCTTTAGCTAATCTTAGACTGAGAGAGTTATCATGGGATGCTCTTGACCTTTCCATTTTAGAGAATAATTCACAGCTGGGCACTTGGATTCAAGTCCTATTTAGCAGAAGGATGAAAAAGTTCACTGGGTTTGCAGCATCAAAATGTCAGTCAGCATTTTGTCCCCAGAGTCTGGGGGTTTTATTATATTTTTGGGGTTTTGTGTGTTTGTTTGTTGCCTTTTTTGGAAATGGTGGTGGTGGTTTTGTTTTTTGCTTTGTTTTAGTTTGGAGTTGCTGTCGTTCTTATTGTTTTTTTGGTTGTCTTTGTTTGGTTGGGTTTTGTGCTTTTTTTTTTTTTTTTTTTGGTGGGGGGGTGGGTTTTCTATGTCCCCTACAAAGTCATATGCATAGTTCAGGCTGGATTGAAATTTTCTTTCATTCTATGTGCTCCTTTTCTCTTCTCATCCAGAGATAATATCTCAGTCACATTCACCTTTTACCAAGTGTTCAAGTCAAGTCCTTCTGTCTAGATTTTCTTATCCTTGAGTATGTTTACATAAGGATAGGAGCAGACTGTTTCTATTTCAGTAAGGAAATATCTAAATTTAACAGTCTCTGCAAAATTTAAGCCACTTCATTACCTAATGGGTAATTAGAATCCTGAACAGAACAACTGAAATAAGGCACTAGGCTAATCCTGAAGAATCTCTCAAACCCACAGGAACTGCATTAGCACATGCTTAAATCACCCACTAGCTGTCTGCTAAGAGAATTCCAGACCCCAAATGTATAGAATTCTTTGCAGAACTAGAGTGTGTGTTGCACATCTCACAGTTAAGAAAGTGATGATTTAGATCAAATAAACTAATTACTTGTTGTGAACACATCATTTTATAAAAAACAGATACAAAATCTTATTTCTTTCAATAAACTTTGAAGAAATCCTAGCTCAAATACTCCAGTTATGCAGTTTCATGCTGCAAGAACCATGAAATAGCAGTTCACAGATTTTCTCTTTCTCAGCATCTGCAGGTAGGGTTCCTTTTATTTCAAGATTTTCATATTCAGAAACCAAGCTGTGGCATGCATAACTGGTTATTCAGAGCTTTCAGGGAGGTGAGAAGTGATAACTTTGTTTTCTTGCAACAGTATCCACCCCAAATCAGAAGTAAACTTTTTTCACAGTTACACATTGAGGGGTAACTTTAAAAAAAGTAATTGCAATATGTATGCAGAGGTAGAAGACGAGCTAAGTGCCCCATCTGAAACCATTTTCTGTATGAACCAATATTTATACTTAGTCCTGTACAATAGCAGGGTTCGCTACCAATGCAACGGAATAAAAATATTCTGAAAATTAGAGATTCCAATCCACAAATTGGTGGAACATGGGTGACAAATAAATTGGCAAAAATTTCTCTTCAACTTAGTTGATGGAGTGATAAACTGCTACTTTCTTTTCATTATCCCAGAGAAATGCCCAAGACATCTCTAATTGTAGTAGATAATTATGTCTAGATATTTACTCTCTTCTTCATGCTATGACAATCAAATCATGTCCTAGTTAGTTTGTTACATACATGCATACATACTAACATAATTCTACAAACAGTTTTAGGTCACAGCAGTCAAAAATAATCCCTCTATGAAAAGAGTCCAAAAATATTTTTCCTTTTTTGTTTGTTGCAGATTCTTGAATTACATAGCTGTAAAATTATTTGCGAAAAATTCCTATACAAAATAAGTATCACTCTAATATTAGGGGATGCTGGGTTAAATCGTTAATGAAATAGCTCAGATAAAAGATTCTATTATTTTCTATCCTTAATATTATATATATAAAGTATAATTAGGCACAGTGTTATTTGAAATAAGAAACTTTCTTTTAGGAAAGATAAGAAATTATTTTGAATGTAATAATGAATCTCTATGCTATGTCTCTATGCTAGGGACCTAGCAAAAATTAACATTAAAGCAAAATGGAATCTGAAAACCTCATCATCTAGTTATAATTAAACAACATTTATTTAGCAAATATGGGAGTCTGATCAAGTTGATTTCTAGAAAAGATTTAAAGGAAGGTGAAGGCAGTTGTCAAACCCTATTAAGGAACAAATCCTGTCACAAGGTTTTTCATCACAAAATTCTATTTTCCTGTGTACATTTTGTGTTGGTCAATTTTTTTTCTACTTTCTTGTTCAGCTTTCTTATCTTGCAATCTTCGTTTTCTAGAGCAATTACCATTCAGTAGTATTTTTAGAGCCTCTAAATATTATCTTTGTCTAAAAGAAAATAATACCACATGTTAAGTGCAAGTCCTAAAATCATCTAGAAGAAAAAGAGAGAGCGGAGATACTGTGGTCAGGCAATGTTGTAGGGGAAAAGGACAATCTGGACTTGAACTGTAGCCAGTATTTCAAGGCAAAACATTTTCTTTTTCTAACTCTGTGGACAGCAATACATGCAATAAATGATCTGGGGAGATCATGGAGTCTTCCTTGCTACGTACTGTTAGGAACAGATTAGAAAAGCACTGAGGAAGAGTAATATAAGCATACTGATTTTTCAGTGAGTGAAAGAGGACCCATAAACACCGCATTTTGCTTTAAATTTTATTATGTTAGGAGGAGTAATAGCTCTCACTGTTCCTGATTCTTGTACAATTTTCCATGTTCTGCTTGGTAAAAACTGTAACATCCTGCAGAGAGTGCTGGGAAAGCAGAGTTCAAACAGTTTTGGTCAGACAATTTGGACAGGTTTGAGGGATAAATATCAACCTTTGCGAATGAATACCTAACTGTAGAATGATGTCAACAAATGTTGCTGTTGGACATGAGAGTGAAGAGCTTGACTCCAGGCAGAAGAAAGATCAGAAAGGTTTTTTTATAATTTCACACAGCCTTTTTATAACATGATGTGCTAAGGAACTATATGATTGGTAAGTAAAGACAACACTTCTCTTCATTGGTTAAATAATGGAAACAACACCTGTGAGAGGGTTGTTATGAGAGCTTAGAAGCACTACGACCATCCATCCACATGGACCTGTCTTTGAGACAAGAAATTTTCCTAAGGGAAGAAAAAATCAGCAGCTAACAGGCTGAAAAGTTCACAGACTCAGAAAATCAGACCCCAAAACAAGTATTAATATGTGCTATGAATCATATCCTCTCCTAGCAGTGCCATTCACTAATGTTCACACTGCAGTATGACACATTGCCGTGCATTGGCTTTGACAGCCAGTCTTTGTCACCTAACTAGTGCCCAAAATCTCTAAGTTTTTTTCTCTTAAATTTAATGTATTTACAAAATACTTTAAAAGCTAAATAGAAAAGAGTTTCTGACTGCTTAGCAATTTGTTCCTCTAAAAAAAGAAAGCAGATTTAATGTTTATTATTTGCAGTGATATAGCACCAAGAAACAGGAAGCAGAAACAGCTTAATAATGACTCTTAGAAAAAGAAATGTAAGTGGAAAACTTCTTTCTGCTACTGTCAAACCTACTGGAAAATGCCCATGAAACACGTGTCAGACAGGCATCAAATGTAATCAATATCAGTCATGATATTGATTACATTTTGTTTATAAAGACAATTAAAAAAAAGGTTTCAGCTATTGAACCATTCATGCTGAGACAGGTAAGACTTAAAGCACTGTAGACTTGTTAATAGTGAGACTCCAGCCTTTCTTTCCTACAGTTCAAATAATGTTTAATTCTAAACAGATCTGTTTTGATTTTGGACAGTGTTTTTATTTATACCTAAAACCAAATATTGTAGTAGTGAGCATTATTTTAGGAATCCAGCAGAGACAAAGAAAAGAACAAGAGGACAGCACAATAAAGATCCTGGTAAAGTTTCTATTATCTCCCAAAAGAATAATAACTACATTTGGAAATTCTTACATTTCAAACTGCACTGGCTGATACATTATAGGTGAGTTAATTTTCAAAGTGTAGTCAACAACTGATAGAAAAATCAAGATTTTCCTTATTCTGTAAACACAGTGATCTGCTTTCTCAGTGAGCATTAACTAGATAAATAATATGCAGTCAGTAACAAAACCATCAAATGAACAGCCAGAGGCTCGACCCCTGTAATCATAAAATTACTTTGACTGCATTTTCATGAAGATTACAGACCAGTGTCTTGGGAAAATAAAAAAAAAAAAATAATCTAAGTAGTATTTCTTCTCTTTAATTTCATTTGAAACTACTTCTGTCATCATATTTGACTCTAAATTTCAATATATGTTGTGATGCAATAAATAGCTGAAGCACAGGTGTGCTGCAATTTGCATACGCAGGAATTGATTTTCTTACTTGATAGAAAAGTTTTACATTTATTAAGCAACCTCAGGTTACATCAGCCTCAAGGGAAACTTCATCAAAGCACCCAGTAGGATGTTGCTATAAGTTATTTGCAAATCCTGGGTAATCATAAAGGATTTATTTTTCAAGAGATTATCCTATTCCTGTTTGTCAATTACTAATATTCACTGAAGACCTTTACAAATATTGATTTAATATTATATAGGAAACATAATATATGAAATAGGAGTTATTTCTGAAGATCTGGGTCCTGTGCTTAGTGAATAATATCTCTGTAAGACTGATTTTAGAGTTTCGTATTTTTTCTTATTCTGACTTTTATTGTATTGTATGCATTTTGAATTGTTTAGAATGATAGACATTTGTACATACTCATCTAATGTCCTACACATGTCCTTCTTCTGTCAGGTAACAACTTTAAAGTAGTTGTTATATTTGCTGCAGACTTACTATAATTTGAAATGAGTGTAATTTGTTTTTATATCATTGGCTTATTTTTAATCTAAAATTACTCTCAGCTACTCTTTTCTTGCCACAAATGTTTCCTAACTAGAGTAGCAAGCAGAGATTTGAATCAGGAAATGGATCCCAAAGCATTTAATCAGAAATTAATATCATATATAAAATGGAAAAGGAGCAGGGTAGTGAAAGATGGAAAAAGGCCTAAAAAAAAAAAAAAGTGTTTTTCTTCCCAGGCTCTGAACTTTCAGTAATATATGTAACTTCTGAAATAGATTAAATATGTAAGAGAGTTTAAGGAAAGACCCCATTTCAGTACTTTTTTTTTGGCCAAGACTTAATATGGTCTATTAAGAAGCCAATGAAAACTTGAAAGCACCATGAAATGATTGCTGTATAAAAATATTTTTATGCCTTTTCAAACATCCATCATGGAAGGCATCTTATGTCATATTTTGAAGGCATCTTATGTCAAATTTCTTAACTTTGAGTTAAGAAATTTCCCCTTATGCTTTGTAAATTTTCATTTTTCCTGAACACACGAAAAAATGTAAATTTTTTATTGCCCATCTCTTCCTATCAATGTTTGTTATTCCTAGAAGAGAGCAGGAATGACCTGCACACCAAAGGATAGATTCATTGATACTTCCAATCCTACATTCTGTCTGATTCATCTGTAACCACTCATAATGAAGGATTTAATTACTGAAAAAATTGTAACTACAGAAAAGCAGTAAGTTATCTTCTACTTAATAGCACTGGAAACAAAAATGACAGAAAAGAAATCTAGAGATGCTAGAAGTATTTACTTTCCCTCGGTCTCTTTCCAACTGTTGAATTTCAACATTTTTTGAGACATGTCTCAATTGAAGATGTCACACTCTTCTGCATGAGTGTTCACCTTCTGAAAATGCCTTCTGTATGTGCCAGTATTGTCACAGATCTCTTGGAGAGTGCATATACCTGTGTGCCACTCAATGGGGATCAGAGGAAGCATGAATGTTTTAATTGATACTTCCTACAGGTGAAGCTTCATAACTGGTTTCAGCTAGTTCTTTTCTAATTTGGGATCTTTTGTTGCATTGTGGCTTTGATAGTTCGCTCACTGCCTGCAAGAAAGAGCGTTTCCTATCAGAAAATATCTTTTCAGTGACGTGGATATGATTAACGATTTTTGACCAGTACTCAGGTCAAAAAAACCCCTTTTTTGTTTGGCTGGCTTTTGTTTTTTAACGTTTTTAGCTGATTTGCAATTTTGAAATTCCATGTAGCATTTCATATACATGTTGCACATCTTGCTGTGTAACAGCTTCAATTGCACTTTGGCTTGGTGATTTTGCAGAGTGATCACACATTGGTCTTGAAGCAGGTGCAATCGCACTCACAAAATCATACTGGTTTAGAGGTCAGGGACTTTTCCCATCGAGTTTAAACAATGATTACTGTGGTGTAAATTCAGAATTACTGTAGTCTGGGTAATACTTGTTTTAGACTATTTCTCCGTTTTGAGATTTTTAGTATAGTTATCTGAAGTCCATAGTGTCATTTGTGGATTCAACACCATTATTTTCCTTAGTCTTCCTACTGTCTTATCAGGCTTTGTGATAGATATCTCTGGCACAAAAGGAGACATAACAGTCAGTAATTGCCAGCTGGAAATCTATGTAGTTCACAGTTCTGTGTAAATCAATGCTTGTCAAATATGAGTTTCAGGTACCTCAGAGGCTGCCATTTATTATGTTATATGTTTCTAGGGGCATGCTGCACCTGATCCTGTATAATGCTGCTTAATCCTAGGGCTAAGATTCCTCTCCTAGTCAGACTCATGAGATAATGTGCTTTTCATCTGTTATACAACTGTAAGACCTTAGGTGCACTACGTGCTGCATCCAACATTCATATGCTGAATGAGTGAGGGAGTGGTCTCATAAGAGATTGGGCAGAATTGATAAAAGCTGTATATTTTGTTCTCCCATGTAAAGCAGATATAACACATGTTAAGAGATATACATCACCATACTTTTAACTTTTCCTCACCAGTGTTGAGTAGTCAATGTCATGAGAATGGAACAATATGGTGCGTATGCTCCGGAAAATACTATTCCATCACTTCAAAATCTTAGAATCAAGGTCTGTAAATATTTATATTTAGACCATAAAAAGACTATAAAAGCCAGAGCTAAAACAGATTGGTTTTTTTTTTTTAATATTTAAATTTGTTTCACTCTCTATGGAACTAAACAATCATCACACATACCAAATATTTAGAGAACTAATAAGAGCCCACACCTGCTTCCATTTACTTCTGCTGAGAACTTTCAAATAAAGCAAATTACCAAGTCTGAGCACGAATAAGAAGAATTGCTGCCACACACAGGCAAATCATTGCCTTGGGATGTCTTTTGACAATGTTTGAAAGTTCATCAAGAAACGGTTTAAAACAAAGTATAATGCAGTTTTAGTCCTAATTTCTTCTAGCTGGAAGGGCATTATGGTACAATGAATAATAGTAATCTTTTTTTTACTGTCTTATCAGAATGTGCTTTGCAAATACATTGCTTTTGGTTTTAACAACAGAGGCAATGTTACTGACACCAACCACATGATTTGTGAAATAGAATTAATACTGAAAGAAATTATTTCCTAAAGGGTTCTTATACAGCAAAATCCTGTTTATGAGAGAATATGAATTGTTTTAACTTTCAGTTACTTAAAATGTTTTCTTATGATTTTTATGATACTCCTTATTAGCCATTTCTATTAGCAAGTTAGCTGATGTAGAGAGGAACACATATGGATTTAGGAATGGTGGTGAAAATTTGGAACTCTTATTATTTGTACTGATTTGAAAGTAGCCCGCCAGCTGTGACTTGGCACAAGATTTGTTCAGACATTTTAAGTCTGTTTTTAGTCTATGCTTTAGTCTGGTTTTAGTCTATGATTGAGTCTGTATTTCAGGACTTCAAATTTCAGCTTTGTTGTATGCTTCTTGTATATTGGCTTTGTCTTTAAGTCACTTTCCATTTTGTGAAACAGGACAATAATAGTGGTCCAATAGATAATAGTGGTCCAAAACTAATAATATGTTTAAATAAAGCCTCTGTCTCTAGTCTAAAACTAAAAAAAACCATCCCAGCTTTTATTTTAAGAAATAAGCCCTAAAAATGCTTTTTGTTCTGTTAATATAAACTGCTTGTTAGAGAATTAATATGTGAAATACTTGCTGTCTTGCAATCAGTGCTTGTATAGGTCTATTTAAGATTTAGGTTGGGATAGATGAATCTTTGCTTCAGAACTACCTGTGCATTGTAATAAGAAAGCTATTCAAGCCCTAGATATAATATATCTATATCTATCTATATATATATTAATATATATAATTAATATAATATATCTATATATTATAGATATATAGATATATTAATATAATATAGATATATTAATATAATTAATAAAGATATATTAATTAATTATATCTATATTAATATAATTAATATAGATATATTAATATAATATATCTATATCTATCTATATATATATTAAACAATGAGAGTTCTCAGTGCCCTTCTAAGTCAAAAAACAGTGTATATGAAACTGCTTTTGATGAAATATTGTATTTTAATAAAAATCAGTTTGGTGAAAGGGCTAGGAAAGTAGAATGGAAGTCAGAATGGATAGTAGGAGTCTTCTGTCTGCTTTCTCTACTCTCTTAAAAGTGCTGTAGTTCCATGGTTCTTTGAAAAAGAAAAGACAATAGAAAATATACATAAATTTCATCTAATTAAAAGTTAAACTGTATGCTGCTTTGTAGAGGACAGAGAAAATTTCTTCACCACATTCTTTTTGTTTTACAGCCAACTTCTCTAGTAGAAAATAGATTTGGTGAGAGCATATGCCTCCTTATGAACTCATAACTCATATAATAATTGAGAACTCAATGTTAAATCTAAAAGCAAATTCTAAAATTCTTAACTTCTAAGAGAAAATGAGTTTTAACTTCACGTTATTGTGAGAATTTACATCACAAGTCTGCTGGGCTTGTTGACACAGGTGATGGGTGCTTAAAATCTGGCCTTTAATAATCAGTGTAGATATAACAAGTGAAGAACTTGAATCTATGCAATAAATTCTACTTCTGCAATATAATATAATATACTAAGTAAATTGGTGTTTAACATGTTGTTCTGATTGGCCCTCTACAAATAACAACTGTAGCTGCTGCGGTACCTAAATGAAAGTCTTGTGGTTCTTACCCAAAAACACAAATATATATATTATTTGTTTGTCACTAGAAGCCCAGCACTGGCAATGACAGGAGGTAGTAGAGTTTCCTGGCCATTCCCCCTTCTTGACTACTGCAAAAATTAAGACTGTCCTGGCTGAAATCAGGGCAAGAAGTAGGAGCACATACAGTTCATAAGAAAATGGCAAGGGCCATTTTTATTTGTAAGTGATGTTTTGGGATGCATGGGGATATCTGAGTGTAACTGCTGTCTGACTGCAAGATAAATCTATAAGAAATCAAATTAAGATCATGGGAAACTCTGGTGGTTTTTATAACTTGGGAAAGGAATCATCAGCTTGTCTACTTGCCACAGACCTAAGACTTCTGATTAGTTTTATATGTACATTAATTTACATCTGAAACGATAAAGTGGAGAGTTCGACGCTTTCTGCCTAGACAGTAGATACTTTCACTTACCGACTACCCTGAAATATCAGTTTCTTTTGTGTTGTCCTCACTTTGAGCCTTCTCTGGAACACTTATGACTTTACAGCTTGAGCGGTTTGGCCTGCGCCTGGAATCCCAGTTCTTGATGATGGAACATGACAACAGTTTGCTCCCTAAATAATCCTATCATACTAAAGGATAGTTCTTGACAGTGGCTAATCTGTAAGTAATCCCATCACAGGGAAATTCTTGGCAGTCACTCTTTGAGAAAAAAACCCAGGGAAACTTAATTTAAAGTATTAAACCAAATAAATAACATGATCACATTAAAAAATAAAACAAGACAGGATTAAGTCAAGAGAAGGGGAAAAACAGATCTGATTGGATTTTTTCCATTGCAAATTAAAGTACAGCGGCTTGGGGCAGAGACATGATGCTAGGTTCTTCTTGCAGTAATTAGAAAGCCAGTGCTGCCAAAAACTGTTTTCCCATCTGCCACTCAGTTTGCGGGTTGTTCCTAAGGCCCCTCTCAGAAGGCTGGTGTTCACTAATCCCATCAGCCATGAAACTGAACCTGCAGCACACACCAACAAAACAACCCCAGAAAAAGAAACTGGGGGAGTATACTTTCCTCTGTGGTCATGTCACAAAAGTATGTGAAAATCTCAGAGAAGGCAAAGCTTAATCCTGAAAAGAGCAAAAAACGTCATTGATGCTAGTGGTTCCTATGCAGATGGAAGAATGGTGGGCCTTTCTAGCAATGTTTAAAGTATTTTATCTGTTTTAAGTTCCTTTAGAAACAGTCTTAGGATGCTTTGAAATCAGACAGATTTTGTTTTCAAAATGTTGTATCTTGGGTTTTTTTCTAAAAGATCAAGATTCTCAACTATGAAGAAAGGGTACTTAGTAATTTTCAGTTTTTATGATGAGAAAACAATGGGGAATTAACTGAGTTTGGTTGAAGAGGGCTAAGAAAGGAGATGGCTCCTACTAGAACATAAAATCTTAGGTCTCTTTTCCACAAGTGCAGTGTCTTGTTCTATAATACAATTCTTTAAGCTATTCTGAGTTTGTACTTGTTTGAAGATGAAGTTTCCATTGGATAACACAGTTGTCAGACTGATTTCTGTATTTCCCACATGGATAGAACTACTTAGCTAATACTCAGTAGATAGATTTTAAACTGATAACTTTTAACATTAATATGCTATAAAAAGGCAAGGGAATATACACTCAATGTTGTGCCTGAAAATGCTTCCATAAGTTTTTTTGTTGCATGTGAGCTGAAGGTTTCTGAAATGTAAGGTATTGATTTATTGAGAGACTAATATAGAGGGTTATTAATTTTTAAATCTCTGATAAGCAGAGATATTTCAGGTATTTTTACACACATTAAGAAAAATGTCATCCTGTTCCTTAGCAAACCTAGTACTGAACTTGTAATAGTTTAATGCCTGATAATTTGAAGTATAGATTTTTATTGATAGATTTTAATCCATAGGCAGTAGGTATGGGTTTTATGACATTACTTAAACACATTTTTACTTTGTCACCATTGCAGTTTTTCACAAAAAAAGTTGCAACAAAATGTTTTACTCTATTTTGTTGCATGGACAAAAGAACCTGTTTTCATGCTGAGGTGGTATCTCAGTGTGCATGAGTATTCTGAATTTGCAGTGTGTGACAGTCAGACTCTTCAGAGCATTAAAGGAGAGAGATATTCTCACAGTCAGCTCCAAATGTCTCAGCACTCTGCAAGTAAATAGCTAGCAGCATGAAGTCCTTCAACTGAATAGCTGATGGGACTCTTTAGCTCTGGCAAGACAGAAATCAGTTGCCGATACCTAAAATGGCAGGGAATTGCAGACCAGCCCCCAACAGGAGACAACCATTGATCCTGAACCACCCACTGGGTGAGCTGGCAGAGCCTCCTGTGACAGACAGAGCTCTTAGCATGGAGGTAGAGGTCATTGCACAGCATGTTCATAGACGTGGCTTGGCTAGCCACTTTTGGAAACATTTCCAACATCTCTGCTACCCAACAGCATTTTTTTACCTGTTTCTCAGCCTTTTTGGATGAGCTGACAGTCCAGAAACCCCAGAGAGGAAGCAATCCTGTGACCTTTGCTGCATCATGCAAACAACCACCACATGCACAGCTAGTGCTCAGCAGCATTAATACAGAGAGAGAATAAACTTTCAAGCAGTGGCTTAAATCAGCTACAAAGAATGGCACAGGAAAGTGTATTCCTTTGGCCTTTCACACTTCCATTTTGCTCATACCAATGCTACAGTACAAATCACATGGCTACACAGAGGTCAGCTGTTGCTGTATTTTCTGGAAAATCAGCCTCTGCAGGTAAATACTAAGAATTTTGGTCACTGAGCAAGTGGTAGAAATAATTGCACAAAAGAAACACCTGTAAAATTAAAAACACTTAATCATAATGTGTAATTAGACTATTTTAGTATAACATGCTTAAATGTGTTATATACAGACAAGACTTTTGTTGGATTAATGTTAATAGTTAGAGTAGCATTGTAACAGGTTCAGCAGCTAAGATCAGAAGACAGAGTTTGTATCTGGAAAGATTTCCCTGTTATTTTAACAGATTTACTACTAACTCACTACAGGATTCTAGGCACATCACCCAGTATCATAGAATCATAGATGGTTAAGGGCTGGAATGGTCCATAAAGTTCATCCAGTTCCAATCAGCCCCACGATGGGCAGGAACACCTCCCACTGACCAGTGACTCACAGCCTGGCTTTGAGCACTGCCAGGGTTGGGGCATCCACAACCTTCCTGGGCTACCTGGTCTCAGCAGCCACACAGTTCCAGGGTCTCACCACTCTCACAGTAAGGAATTTCCTCCTAACATCTAATATTCTTAACTTCTTGTCCTATCACTACAGTTCCTCATGAAGGGTCCCTCCTCAGCTTCCCTACAGGCCACCTATAGATAGTGGAAGGTTACAATTAGGTCTCCTTGCAATCTTTTCTTCTCCAGGTTGAACAGCCCCAGCTTTCTCAGCCTGTCTTTGTAGGGAAGGTGCTCCAGCCTTCTTACCAACTTTGTGGCCTCCCCTGGACTTGCTCCAATATTTCCATGTCCTTCTTGTACTAGGGACACCAGAACTGGATGCAGAACTCCAGGTGGGAACTCACAAGAGCAGAGTAGAGGGCAGAATCACCTCTTTTGCCCTGCAGGTCATGCTCCTTTGGATGCAGCCCAGGATTGGTTTGGCTTTCTGGGCTGTGAGTGCCAGCTCATGGTGGTTTTTAATCAACCACCATGCCCAAGTATTTCTCTGCAGTGATGCTCTCCAGCACTTTGAGTAAACTTTTCAGTTTACTCCCATGCTAAAATGGGAGTAAATTTCCATGATGGAAAACAAGGGTATTTAACTGTTCTGAGAATTTCACGGAGCTCTGATTTAAACTGAAAGTGCATCATTAAATGCAAAAGAAAGCACCTTTGGCTGTCCATGTGGGTGTTAGACTGACTGTTACAGAACTTACCAGATACTTTAAATTACTAGAGAGTTCCAGAGAACACTGTATGTAACAAAATTGAAGTAAAAAATAAGTACACTTCATAGAAAGTGTTTTTTAACTTTTTTTCATAATGGATATGTCATGAAAGAAGATGTTTACAGTACCTTGCAAAAACTATAATTTTGCTAGACCAGCAGAAAAATCAACCCAAAATGAATCTCCACTCATGATACAGAAGCAATGACATATGAATGTATTTTGCAAAATGTAAGGATGCAAAGGCAGCTTGATTTATGACATAAATAAATGTAAGGCGTATTAGTAAGATTAGTGTATAGGGATGTTAGCACAAATCAAAATATGCAGTACCAAATTCAATTGCTTGCTGCACAACAGAAATACAGCAGTCTAATGGAGAAGATATAGTATGTAATAAAAAAAACGCAGAGTGGTTTCCAAGTATTAAATATATTAATGTTATTAATAACAGGGTAGTGCAGGATCTTGTGCCTGTTCTTATTAAACATCCTCATTAATAACCTGAACCAAAGGGTAACATTATTAATGAAATTCGCTGGTATTGATGAGTTTGTAAAGTTGCAAGCCTTACCAAAGTATATTAAGAACCTGAAAAGCCTAGGAATAGGAATGAAAAATTAATTTATAATCAGTCTGTGAAATGCATGTACTACAATTTTGCTATCTTCACTGCATAGTGAACAGAAGTTTAACAATTCCTGAGACATAAATATAACATGCATATGAAATATATCCAAAATTGTGGCTTCAGTTGGAGAGAAAAGCCTGAGAATCACAAACCTTAAATACTAGACTGTGATTGAAGAGACTGTTGAAAATTATTTTACAATGCAATATGGATGTATTTTGGGCTGCGCATACATATGTATCCTGCAACATTTTAGCTACAAGTCTATGGTGCCATAGGACCCCTACCTTCAATATCTGCACACCATCAGACTCATGGTGGAGTAAATGATTTGGAAAAATGGATATGATACTTGCATAATAAGACATAACCTGAATACAAAGTTAAAAGTTAGCAAATTGTTCTAGGGAATCTGCAGAAGTGCAAACATAAGCAGGCACGCAAAAAGTTCACAGAGCCAAGGATATCTTATCTATGTCAGAAGTATAAAAACTATGAGTAAATTTCCATTAGTGTTTTTATATGAGAAATGGCCAGTTTCTGTGTCAGTCACAGAATTTTTGGAAGTGAGGTTTGCTTCAGTGTTCTATATGGATATATGGTCTAAGGCCTTGACAAAAATGTTTCTTTACATGGGACAATACCTCTCATGAGAAAATAGGGTAGTTAAATCATCTGGCAGAGTGAAAGCTAAATTTGACAAATAATGATGGGAAAGTAACAGTCCTTCAAGTTGTAAATATAGCTCAGTGAATTAGGAGGAGCTTACAGATCTTTCCCAGCTTCTATAAATATTATCAATATTTTATCTGTCAATATCAAACTAAGACAATATCTGGTATGTTAAAGATATTAAAGTATGAGTTTTCCAAACTTCACTGAAACAAGCCACACACACAGTTGTATTTTCAATTTTCATAAATTTGAAATAAATTGTATCTTAAAATACTGTGTGACAAGTATCAAAGCAATTTAAATTATTTGTCAGAAGTTAAATAAGAAACAGTCACATATTTAATAGGAAAGATTCCCCTGAGATATTCCTTTGGCTTGGATCTGTGCTGTCATTACAGTACAGTGCATACTGTGCCTAACATTGATTCACATGCTGCTCAGAAATGTCAACATGGAAGTGTTCAAGGCCAGGTTGGATGGGTCTCTGAGCACCCTGGTCTACAGGAAGATGTCCATGTCCGTGGCAGGGAGTTTGGAACTCAATGATCTTTAAGGTCCCCCATAACTCAAGCCATTCTATGATTCCATGAAAAACAGACATTTCTCAGAGATCATAAGTACCTGGTGGGCTGCTGCCAAAATAGTTTAACTGCTGTTAGTGCTATTGGGCCAAGAGATGGGAAGGTGTCCACTGGATTTTATTCTTACAAGTTATCAAAAATAATTGACCACAAGAGCCTGCTACTGTTTTTCACAGTAAATAATATATTTTCTGAATGTGTGGAATGTTCTCTACACACGTGAAAAAACCTTAAGCTGACAGTTAGGCTAATTTTACTACAGTTTTATTACTGGTTGTCTATGTCATACTGAGGATTTTTTCAGTGCTTTAGTGAAGAGGAGAAATTTTCCTTCAGCATAGCGAGCATTTCTGATATTAAAATAAATAGTATATTGTAGAGTGCAAGTAAATAAACACAGTAATGCCAAGTTTAATTTACAAGTAAAAAAGCCATATACACCACTATTTGGAAAAAAGAAAAAGAGAAGAAAAAGAAAACTGAGTTTGTCAAAAGATGTTAAATATTTTCAAGCCTCTCAATTATGTTGTAGTGATAATGACTGCTACACAAATCAACACACCTTGCTCAACATATCAGAATAGTTGTGGAAGAGTAGAAGCTTGAACATGGAAGTTCGAAGGAATGTAAAATTTTAAAATTGTACGGTATCATATTCAGTGTCCCATGGCACATAAAGAGCAATATACTGTCACTCATGCTAACATCAACTACTGTAATATTTCAGGTAAAAGAGTATATGTCTCTAAGGGAAAATACATTCAATTAATGAGGGATCAGAGTCAGGAATAGGTTCTCAAATGATTTCTGCTTTTCCCCACAAGATAATTTCAGAACTGTCAGTAATATAAATGAAAAACAGTAGCAACGCTATCTGGCACTAATTATAGCACTTACACCTACTGTGATGGTAAAGATTGCCTCCTTCAATGGTAATAGCTAACATTTGAATGGTGCCTTTCATCTCCAAAAATCCCCAAATACTCTACAAATTAGAAATTTGATCTTTCTGGGTAAATGCAAATCCTTGATGAAAGATGTCTGAGACAGAAAGAGAATTGCTTTTTTAACACCTACATGTCTGATAACCCTGCAGACTTTATCCAGAAGCATACATTGATTTTGGAAGTTAAATTACTCAGACTCAAAATATCATTTAGACATCAGGAATAAAAGCAAGTTTGCAAACCACATCTCCAAACACACTGTTTAATTAGCACAAAAAGGTTCAAAGAATTGTACTTTGTAATGACATTTATTTTATTTCCTCCCTCTTTGCATTTCTTTCATAAATATAATTTTCCTTTACCCAATTACTCACATGTAAATATACAAAACACTTTGTAGCAGAGTTGTCTCTCAGTATATGTATTTTTTATGTTTTTACCAGTATTAATTCTGCCATTACACCAGAAGAATAACTCCCATCAGTTATCTGACACATTTAGAAACAGGAAATTATTAAACAGACCTTCTTCATGTTATGAAATGTGATAACTCTGAGCCAACACAGAGGTTAAGAATCATATAAATGAGCTATTTTTCTAGATTGAAATGACTGAAGAAATTAGCTGTTTTGTCAGGGCAAATGTGGCTACTTACAGTGATGTCAGGGATGGGTATGTAACTGAGACATAGGCTCTTATGAGAAGGTTGAGGGGCCTTTGCAGATCCCAAGAAGTGAGGAATCCATTTTCTGGCTCAGCTGTGACTCAGTGGTAACAGCGCTGCATTTCTAAGACAACTGATCTTACTCACAAGCATTATTCACCTTGCTAGAGGAATTAAAGCTCATTCTCACCTAGTATTGTTTAATACAGAAGAGATAAAACTTTACTTCTGATTTATCTTTTTTAATGTTAAACTGTATTTTCTTCATCAGCCAGTGAGATTTCAAGGAAGGAAATGTTCTTGCTCATTGCAGATGCGTAACACCTAAGCTGGGACTCTGAAATTCTCAAAGAGCTTTAGAGAAAATCCAGAAGTGTAAGTGTTTGCAAATTTAGGCTTTAATCGAGGTGCTAGCCCAGCTTTAGCAGAGCACTGAAGTACATTTTTGAGACTAGTTTACTTTGATGGAATATAAGCACCTGCTTAAATTGAAACACATATTTAAATAAGCACCTGCTTAAGTGATTTGCTGAAACTGAGTTTCCACTACTTTCTCTGGGAGAACCTTTATGCCCTTCTCAGCAGTAAGCATCAATAAAGAGGCCTGATTACATTATAAAATTTCTAACAAATACTGTTTAATGCTGACTTTTTAGGTCATCACTGCTGGGAATAGCAAATAGTTTTTACTTTGCCAGATGAGATTAATTTCTAAATAAATGAGGCTACAAAATACCCTACACAGCACCTGTGGGCTGTTCTGTGCCTGTAACTGGAGAGAAAAAAAAGATAATGATGCTTTTTAAAAGCTTCCAGTTTGAAATATGTGACAATATTTTTTGTTTATTTTCTGTCATTAAAAAAAAAAAAGAAAATAAAAAATCCCAGCTAGAAATATTATAGGTAAAATAATGGGCAGTGATTTCCTCTTGTAGCTGTGCTTTAAAATGAAATGCTGGGGTTTTTTCTGTCTGTAGTGTTAAAATGTGCCAGCATGGATGTAAATGGAATGTACAAATAGAGGAAGACTGACCAGCTCTCTTGAGAACAGGATGCTAGTTTCCAATAAACACCCTCACTATCTGGAGCTTTCTGAAAGTTTTATTTCAAACTGGGAGAAAATAAATAGTCTTTATTAGCAAAACCTAACTGCTGTCAGTACAAGTAAAGTAAGGCTCACTTATGCTATTCAAATTTAATGGTGTCCAGTATGAATCTGCCCTGCTAATCACTCAATGTTATTCATTTACCATCAAACAACAAATACTCTGTTTTTCTCTGACAATTTCTATGCATTGCTTCATCATTGGTATCACCGACTAATGTGAATTTTTTATAAGATTTTCTTTTGAAAGAGACATAAAAGAGGCTGACAGTGATCTGTCATAGAGGCCCTGTGTAGATAGGCTGGTTGTGAGATTGTGCTGAAGTGCCCCTCCCACTAAGAGGAAGTTACTGCCCTTTCTTGGGTTATTGGGTTCTTAAAAATCCATAAATATAAAGAGCAAATCTTTCATTTAACTAATTGTTCAATTTTTTATCAAAATATCCATTCTAAAATTAATCATAATGAAAATCAAGAAAGTAGATATCTGCACTTTCAACTGTATGTTTAGAATCCCAAATCACTGTTTTTCTGTAT
The DNA here is from genome assembly GCA_013401135.1 of Cettia cetti. Taxonomy (NCBI): domain Eukaryota; kingdom Metazoa; phylum Chordata; class Aves; order Passeriformes; family Sylviidae; genus Cettia; species Cettia cetti. The sequence goes on from VZUI01086546.1 coordinate 47,188, forward strand.
AGAAAGAGAGATTATTTTTACTTTCTTGATTCTTGTTATATTTTAGCATAATTTCAAAATATGTAAATCAAAAAAAAGAGAAAATAATCTGTTTACTTGAATCCTTTATTATGATATATAAATTTATACATTATATATATTTAAAATATACATATATGAATGACTATAAAAAAAATGACCATTTGAACATCTGAGAGTTTCCTCATTGGTATCAGCACTTTCTAATTACACTCAAGAAGAACCACATTCATGGCTTTTCAAGTACAACAATGCATGACTTTGCCTTCTGTAGAATGTGGTAAGAAAATGATCACTTGAAATAGGACAAATATAGGGACTTTGGCAGTCGAAGATTTCAGCAGCCCAGTTCCCGTGTGACATATATTTGTCCTGCTCAAAGCCTTATTAACTAACATGATGCTATGAATAACTGGTCTGGACCATCCCCCTGTGCAGAAGTTTCCAGCATTTCCAAAGGTTTAGCTGAAGCAGTTCAGATTTTATAGGCAAGGTGGTTACTGTAAAGATGTTTCTATAATAATGTATTGATTTGTGACCTAAATCACATGATCTGGCAACTCATATTATTGTTATACCAGTACTGTCACCCCTCATAGAGTTCTTAATATCTAGCAAAATCTCAGCTGCAGTAAATATTTGTATTGAGTACACTTTGATTTTTCCACTGACTTACAGTCTCTGTAAAATCAAAGCATGTTCCTTTTTTTTTTAACCTGTGTTCATCAAAATAAGCTGGTGAAAGGCAGTCTGGGGAACTGGTTGGTTTTGGAGACTGTCTTCTGGTGCAGAATCGAGTATTAACAGTTGCTTTTGGTTGCTTGAATACAATGAAATCTCAAGGCTGCAGACTGCAAAAGAAAAACTTTGTTTTGTAAGCCAGTTATAACCTGCTGCTGCAATGTCTTTCTGTGCAAGTGCCCAGAGAAATATAAATGCCTCAGCAGGCTGTTAACTTCTAAGCTTAGAATAAAATTGTTAATTGTCCAGTCCCAATACTGTTACTTTCTGGCCAAAAGGGGAACCTATTTTTCCTTTCTGTTTGTTACTTTACTCAGCAGTGACAGGCAATTACCTCCATGTTAAAACTTTGAAAAATGCAGATTAAAAGTAAGAGGTTAAAATGCAGAAGGATCTTATCTTCAGCTAAAGGAATAATTTAATCTTCATAAGCTCAGTGATAACAGAAAACATCAGACTAGAATTATTTCCTTTTACATTTTCTAAATAGCAGTTCTAGGAAAATGGACTCTATAATGCCATTTGTTTATGTATAGTTCACCTCTTCTCATTCTCATTTAAGAAAATAGATGCCTAGCACCTCACCCTCAAAATTAACTTCCAACACAGAAGTTTCTCTAGCTCTACCAGCTGTTTTTCTCTATTAAGAAAAAAGCCCCCATCTACGCGATATTAATGCAGCTGTACCTATAACATCATAGGCTGCATTTTACATATGATAGAATCCATTTTTTTAGCCTGAATATGTTATAAATCATCGTGCCAAAGACTACAATTCTCAATTTGTCAGGGAATTTAATGATCCATTTAATTCAGAAGTCTCACAGTTCAATTAAGTAAGCACCCCAAATGTTGGCTCACTTTCCATTGCCGTTAGTGTATATAGGGTCAGGTGCCTTCCTGCCTCTGCCTTTTCTCTCTTTCTCTCTTCTCTGCCTTTTCTCTCTTTCTCTCTTCTCTGCCTTTCACTTTTGTTATGTGTACTGCTTTTACATTATTGAAACAGGTAAGCAGCTTAAAGTATTCATGGCGTGTAAGAGAAACCAAATGGCCCTTCAGATACAAGAGCAATTCACATTTATAGATCTTGTCTCACGGTTCTTCCTCAGGATAAAATCTAAATTCTACTTCATATCTTTTGGTCATTAAATGTATCTATTTTTCATATAAGAATAAAATTCTTAACAGATTTACTTCCTTGTGGAAGTAAGCATCAAAACTCGGCAGTTACTGAACGAAGTGGCAGGAGATCTAGATTACAGACTGCTTCCTCAGTCACAAGTGTTCAATTCAAATAGTTATGAGACGATGAGGCAGATAAATTTTTCTTCTACATTATAAATTTTTTCTCTAATCTTTCCTTTATGTATGCATGCAACAAGCATTTATGGTGTCTTAGGCAAAATTATTCATTTCTACTTGTTCCAGCTGTTTCAAACTATTTCTGAACATAGCATATACCAAAGGAAAAGCAACAAGTTATTTTTTAAAAAATGTGTCATGGAGGGATTTTTACATTGCTAACTTTTCCTTTGACTGCTTGGAGTTTTGTCACTGAGATGAAAGAGATATTTTGAGAAGCATACAACTCCTTGACTCTATTTTTTTAAGCCCTTTTTAAGGCAGAAGCACTGCTTGCCTTTTTCCAACTGTTATTTCTTTGCTGTTTCTTTCTGCAGCCTTTTGACTGGGTTTTCCATGCTTTTGCTGAATCTCTAGCCCTCTTGGGACTAAAGCTGACATGAAATTGTACTTGTAGTGATTTCAGGTAAGAGCATGAATCAGCACCTAAAACTCCCATGTTCTACTTAGAGGAATCCAATATGAATACTCTGATTCACATTATGGAGAATGCCAGACAAAAATGAGATGCCTGTTGCAATGCTGCATTAACACTTCATGACTTTGCACTGCTCTGAAAAAAAGAAATTAGCTCTGGCCCTCCCCAATTCTCACATGAATATGTGTTCCAAGGACCTTATCACCACAGCACTCCAAAAGGAGCTATCAACTCTTGGGGTTTTCAAAAATAATTCCATCTTTCCTTGAGAAAAACAATTTTGTGAAAAAAAAAAAAAGGGTCTTCTTTTTCCCTTCACATAGCCAGTTCAGCAATTCACCCCTAAATTGATGCATAACTTAATCTGTCTACCATCAGGCTTCCCTATCCCTGTTCTGAAAAAGTAACTTGCAATTTTGTTTTTTTTTTTAATATAATTCTGTGCCATACTTTAGCAGACTCTGTTTCCTGTCATTTGTTAATAAAGGCCAAGGCTAGTGTGCCTCTGGGTTGTGTGCTGAAGCATTAGAAAACACAGCTGACCATGCCTAAGCTGGCTCAATTGGACCTGTTCAGTGACACATACTTGCACCCTTCGTCTCTGAGAACTGGTAGATCTGGTGTCCTGTAGGTGTCCTTTCGAGTATTGCCATTGTTTATTTTGATTATTTTATCAACTCTGCTTCTCTTTTGTGCTTGACTTTACAAATGAGGCAGAAAATATCAGAAAAAAAATCCTTTTAGGGTGAACATTTTAACATGTGGGAGATATTAACAGTATCATGTAAAGCTGGAAAACTAATGGAAGATTGAAATATATTTGAAAACAAGCATTCTGTGCTCTCTTTGATGATAAATATTTTAAAAGTAATTTCAAACTAGAGGAGTTTTAGGTGGATCACTGGTTTTTGCAAATCATCTTCCCTAGACAAGAACATTTGCTCAGAAAGCCTTGTTTCATGGGAGAGTATGTCAGTTCTTTCACTCTCTACTCATCAAAAAGAGATTAAAATCACGCACTGCACTCTTGCACAGGTGATCTAAAGTCTTCAAAGAAATTTTAATTAAAAAAACAAGAAGGCGTTTCTGTTTGCTCAATTATTTCTATAAAATCATTTATGGACAATGCCATTTAAGGCACACACCAGTTATGAAAAACCTATCGTTCAAACTAAGTAGTCCTTTCTAATGTATGATCCACATTGGAAGACCAAATCACAACTTGAAGCTAATGATTTAGATTCTGGTGGTGAAGTTACCATACATTTAATAACATCTAAGGAAGACATCACACAAAGAAAAGCAAAAAGGTGTATCTTACTCACTTCGTGGTTTTAAGGTTTTTGCCAGGAAAAGCATTGCTGTTATACAAGAGAAGTTTTGCTATGTCCTAAGCCCCAGAGTCATCTAGACTTAGACATCACTTTTGCACATTGGCTGACTTCTTGCTTGAAAAGGTTTGCAGTCCTGGATTTAGGGATATATTTGATGGCAAGGTGACATATACAAGACACACACATTTTACCAAACACTCTTTGTAATGCAAGTAGTAGTACTTATAGTTTCTTTTACAAGACAGACTGGATGCTCATAAAAAGCTTTCATTTAGGCTTCATTTACATTTATTTATTCATTTGCTGAAAAACACTGTATAGCTCCACTGAAGAAGCCTTAATCTTCCAATGTTCTACTCCTCATTTTAGCTGCAAAAGTCTCATCATGCAATATGTGCAGCAAATTTTTTGAGGTAATTCAAGTCCTCCATTAAACTATGTCCTTAAGCGCCACATCTACATGTTTTTTGAACACCTCCAGAGATGGTATCTCAACCACTGCCCTGGGAAGCCTATTCTGATCCCTAACTTCCCTTTCAAAGAAGAATTTTTTCCTAATGTCTAATTTAAACATCCCTGGCACAACCTGAGGCCATTTCCTGTCACTTGTTATCTGAGAGAAGAGACCAATCCTCACTTTGTTCCTTTCAGGTTAGGCTTGAGAACCTCCTATACCTGAATGTTGGAACAGAGGTAGCCATATAGCTGTCCTAGGAAGAAGGATAACTGGTGTCTTCCTCCAACAGGGATGGTTTGCTCTTCCAGCTATTCTCTGTCCCACGGCAATTTGAAAGTCAGGCAGAAGAATTCACGGATTCATGCTTCTGACGGTGATAACCGGCCTGTTCTTCACCACCATTTTTCCCCAGAGACTTATCAAAGCACTTGAAAGCATGCAGCACATGAGCAATGCAGCTCAGAATGATGAAAAAGGCAGCCAAGAGCAGCCTGTCACCATCAGAATAATTTATCTAGCCTAAAGTCTTTTGCCAGAAGGCAATCTCAAGAAAAATGGCATTCAAGAGCTGGTGGAGGGCCAGGTAAGTAGACCTGGCTGACCTCCTGTAACATCACATAACTCATATAACCTATGAGTTGTAGTGTGAGAGTAGGTGCTCATTTTGTGGCCAGCACTGAAACTAATGCTAAATCATACTTCCAAGGGTTCCCTTCATGTTTAAGTCAGCTAAGGACAGCTAAGGAACAAAAAGGTAAAATTCTCTCTCTCCCCCATGGGAAATTTTGATTTTTCAGATTTGTTTTCATCAAAAATCAAGCTGAAATACCAGAATTTCTTGTGAAACATATAACTATGTTTATATTTTTAATTGATAATATTAATATATCCCTTTTCCCATAACATTAAGCTGAGTTAGAGTAACTGCATGTCCTTCTTCAGAGAGGTAAGGAAATGGGGTCAGAAATAGAGGGATTTCCCAGGGGCTCTGTGAATACTTAGATCAATAAACAGACTGAAGGTAGACCATCCCCCCAAAAAATGTTATGGTGTGCTTTCCTGATCAAAAAGTGATCAGTTTCCAAATTCCGCAGTATTATCGTCTTCGGAAGGCCTACATTTTCCATGAAATCATTGTTATTGTGGAAAACTGGCCATTCCTTTTATTTATAGTAAATAACTGTTTCGATCTAGCAAATCATCATTATGTAAGATCTCCTTACAAGCTTGTTTCTATGTTTACATTTGTATATCCATGTAAGGTGCTACATGTTGATTTAGGAACATCCAAATGGGCTGGAGATGTGTTTGAAAAGGAAGTGCAATGTCAAATGTCAATGAGAGATTATAAAATAAAGTAAATAGCACTTGCTAGTACAAGTTCTCAAAAAGCTCCAATTATAAGTATGGCAATAAGAAATAAGAAAGTCCCTTTATTCATTCACCTTGCTACTGCAAGTGATAGTTGGATTTTTTTTTTTATATGCACAATTTTCCAGGTGTTCTCACATTTTCCTTATGGCCTCATATGAGAGAAAACTGTGGTAACCATCACTACTTCACCACTATCTAATACTAATATAAAACTAAGTTAGTTCTAGATCATTCCCACTGAATACATTCTTGGTGTTAAGCAGCTATGTGAGTACTTTCCAACTTAGGGCTCATAAATGGATTTTTACTACTAATTCAGCAGTAAAAATTATCTTGAAATCATTATTATGACAAGTCATCATACAGTCTCTGCAATATTTTGTAATTTATGCTATTGAATTAAATAAAAATTATATGCATACATAGTCCCATATACACACAACCAATGGCTTAAACTTACAGGTTGGGAAGACATTTAAACTCCCTGGCTGCAAAATGACATTTTTTAGTAGGGTATATAGAAACTGTCTTTAAACAAATGAGCCCATTGCTGGGTATCAGAATCTGAATGGGAAATCCTATTTAGTGGTTAGAAAAAAATTGTCTGTATGGTGAGGAATAGATTAGGCTGGCTCACAGTGACTGAGCAGAGATAATAGAAGATTATATGAATGTGGAAATAGTATTTGCAATGGGGCCTTGTAACACTTGTAGCATGTATCTGAAAAGTCAGAACATGGTAGAATCATTCTACCTTTCCTTGCTAAATAAAGGATGTGCTCCAGACATTTGCCTGACTGAGCCTTGTGCAGCGATAAGTTTGCTGACTCTTCTGCTCTATTTAGGACAGGCTATTTAAACAGTTGCATTAAACAGTGAAGGTTTTCTTTTGAACAGAGAACATGCACCCATAGCCAAATTTCTGAAAATAGCAGTTCTAGCCTCTCAGTTTTGTGGTATCCTCTGCACTATTTTATTTGACTTCCAGAAATAAAATTATTTGACATCTTTAACTTTAAAAAATACTCACCATACAATCATAGAATCATATAATATCCTGAGTTGGAAGAGACCCACAAAGAATCATTGAAGTCCAACTCCTGATCCTGTCAAAGCCCAAGACTCACACCATGTGTCTGAGATCATTATCCAAATACTTCTTGAACTCTGTCAGAATTGGTGCTGTGACCATTTCCCTGGGGAGCCTGTTCCAGAGCCCAAACACCCTCCATGTGAAAAACTTTTTCTAATATACGACCTAACCCTCCCCTGACAAAGCCGGATTGGTCACCAGAGAAAGGAGATGAGTGCCTATCCCTATGCTTCCCCTCTGTGAGGAAACTCTAGACTGTGTTGAGGTCTCTCCTCAGTCTCCTTTTCTCAAGCCTGAACAGACTGAGTGACCTCAGCTGCTCCTAAGGCCCTTCACCATCTTCCTTACCCTCCTTTAGTCACTCTCTAATAGCTTTATGTCCCTTTTATGTTGTGGCACCCAAAATTGCCCCCAGCACTCAAGGTGAGGCCGCTCCAGTGCAGAGCAGAGCAGAACAGGACAATCCCCTCCCTTGTCTGCTGGTGATGCTGTGCCTGATGCCCCCCAGGAATGCCTGGCCCTCCTGGCTGCCAGGGCACTGCTGACTTGTACTTAATTTGCCATTGACCAAGAACCCCAGGCCCCTTTCTACCAGGCTGCTCTCCAGCCTCTCATTCCCTAGTCTGTACATACATCCTGGGTTGCCCTGTCCCAGATAAGGAATCTGGCACTTGCCCTTGTTAAAATTTATGTGGTTCTTGATTGCCCAGCTCCCTAATTTGTCAAGGTCTTTCTGCCTTTGAGGGAGTCAACATCTCATCCCAATTTATTTTTGTTGGCACGTTTACTTAGTGTACCTTCAAGTCCTCCATTCAAGTCATTTATCATCCATGCTCTGCAGGAATCTCCTGGGCAGTGTGTGCCCAGCTGTCTTTCCAGCAGAAAATAGGGTGGCTGAAGCTCCCCACAAACACCAGGGCCTGTGACAGAGGCTTCTTCCAGCTGACTGTAGAAATCTGACTTTCTCTTCCTGATGGGGTGGCTTGTAGCAAACACCCTCAGCAGTGTCACCCATATTGTCTATCCCTGAATTCTTACTCATCATCCCTTTTCTTGTTTTTCAAACAACCCTAGGTAGAGCTTGGTACATCCCAGTTGCTCTCTCACATAAAGAGCAGTTCCACCACCTTACACTGCTGCAGTCTTTCCTAAACAGGATGTAGCCACTCACAACAGCACTCCAGTCATCTGAGCTATCCCACCATGTCTCTGTAACTGCAATGAGATCGTGGCCCTGTGACCTCACACAGACCTCTCTTTATTCCTGTTTATTCCTCATGCTGTGTGTGTTGGTGTACAGGCATTTCAGAGAGGTATCGAGTGTGCAGATTTTCCAGAAAGAGTGCAAGAGGTTCCACCATAGCCATACACACACTTGAGCTGGTTTGTCTTCTGGGTCTTGTCTTGGGAGCCAGATGAGGAACGTTTGTCACTACTCTGGTGGGCCTGGCTTATTCCCCAGCTGGATGTGATGTGGTGAACATTGTCTCTTTGGACCCCTCTACCCTGAGTCCTTCAGTTTAAAGCCTGCTTCACCAAGTTGGCCAGCCTGCTATCAAAGATTCCCTTTTCTCTTCTAGACAGGTGAATGTGTATTCGAAATATATTTGAAGGCATGATTCATGGAGTTGGAAGATGGTGTTCTAAATTAGTTGCCAAAAATAGAAAAGAATGAAAGAGGTTGATCTGTCTTTGTCAATGATGCAATATTAACAAACTCAACAGCTTCCCTGGGGTACCTTGAGAGTCTATTTGGTACTGAGAAGTTGTGCAAAGCTGCAAATTTTTCCCAGTACTGCTAAGCACACAACAGAGAAAGTCATCCTGACAGCCAAGTTTCTGTCTCCAGATATTTTTTTTTTAACAAATGGTGGCCCAAGCACCCAGCTGGACTTAAACCTAGAAACAGATTTTCAAAACTCAAGAATCTGGAAATTAGCTATGGCATATTATCAAAATAGTTTTATTGATGAGATGATGCTCCAGATGCTTCAGAGGTTAATTCCACCTTGTCTTTTGTTGACAGAAAAAAATCATAGAAAATTTGAACACATGGAATTATGACAATGATTTCATCAGGACCAAGGTGGTGCCAGAAGTGCTTTCACCTAAAAAAAAAGTTTAAAAAAAATGACAAATATGTCAGAGGGCTCTCTGCCAACTGTGTCAACTTGCATATACCTCTGCTTCTCTGACCTTGCCTTTGAAGAGGGAGACTTCATGGTGTTGCTTAATTGTCAATGGTTATTTCATGAATCTTGGACTTTTTATTAAAAAAAATAAAAAAAGCTGTGTACAAGCTTTTCTGCTACAGCTTGAGTTTGAAAACAACAGAGAAACAAGGAAAAAAATACTTTTCCTGTTGTGGATTCATCCTGTTTTCTGGGTGTTAGGTACTAGAAGGATATCCAGTTCAATTCTATCTCTCTTAAAAATGGTGTTTCTACTCACCACATCTCTCAGAATGTTTTCTTTAATAACCTGAACTCAATATTGTCTAATCCTTTGCTACTTTGCATCAATGGAAATGGTGAGCATAATGCCACCAGATCAAAAGCATGTTTCTCATATACACTTACACTCACTTTCTAGGAGAATATATGATAAATTGAGGGTAAATTGAGGGTCTTGGTGGAGATTTCTTTCTAATCTTCTTATGCTTTCTTCTTAACAAGCTATATTTAAAGCTGCATTAAAACTTAATTTTTGTGTGGCCTTTTCCATCTATCATTATTTCCACCTGGTTTTAGTTAATGTTTGCACAGTTCTTTGGAAGAGCAAGCACCAGGCCTTGGTTTTTCTTTCCTTCTATGTGAGTGGAAAAACCCTGACAGTCCTATACATAAAGATGAATGAATGACTTATAAATAATTCGAGCAGTGACTGCTGCTCCTTTATCATTCAGTTATATCCTTTTCATTGACTAATGTGGAATTGCAGGGAGCCCTGTATATGAAAAGAGCTATGTACTTTCATCTTCTTTAAGCAAGAGAACCTAACTGCTAAGTATATGTGCATTCGAATGCAAAGGTTTATTTAAAAATGTAGAATATGCCCTAGGTGAGTTGTTTAGCCTTAAGGGCTTGTCATTTCTTTTAAAGATGAAGCAAGAGTGTGATGGGACAACAAACCCACTATCATTCAGACTGCTCACCGATCCCACTGACTGCAGTACACCTGGCAAGTTGTTGGGTCTGTTCTACAGGTGAGCAAACTGAGATATGAGGGTGACATTACTAGAGAAAAACATGCAGCATCTCTGCATGTTGAACAGTTCATTTGACTTGAGGATTTTTATGATGGACAAGCAAGAATGAGAGGTTACTTTTGAATACTGGATTAGCACTTGCCCTAAGATTTTCCGTGCTATCACCCCTTTCTCTTTCCTTAACCAGGCAGACCACGTCTGAGATGCATTTCTGAGGGGACCTTAAAAAAATACACGTATACTAAGTGTCACCAAGCTTTCTCCCATAGGGGTAAATATTAATTACTGAACATGAATGGTGTCTAAGGAATTTTCATTGTGATCTGTGATGTGATAATGAATAACAAAAGAAGCATTGTTTGCCTTTTATTATCAGAGACTGCTGCTTTCTTTGTACAGAATGGCCATTTGTCAGAAAGTGACCTGGGCCACACTTAACAGTGAAGCTTCATAAAATGCATTCATATGATAAGCAAACTGCAAGTATGATGGGCTTTTCTAGGGGATCAGATTATAGCCCTTGCTGGGAAGCCTGCAGAGGAATAAGGTTTCTCATGAGTCTCTTATGAAGCGATGCTGTATCATAACCAGATCGTGAGTCAGTCACACCATATTCATCATTACTTCTGATTCTTGAAAGACTGAACCAGCAGATATCAGACAAGAGTGGAGGTTCATGAACTGCCATGCCTCTACAGCTAACTCTTATTTCCTGAGGCTAGGCTCTGCTAGAGATTTCAGCTATAGCTTGCCAACTGCATACAGAGAAAGAGGAAGACACACTGTATACTTCAACTTTGAAGCAGGTTAAAAATGTCTTTTCCTACTTTTCTGATATCCATATCCTGATAAAATCTTTTAATATACAGTCTATACTTTTTTTTGCCAATAAATTTTGTTACAGTCTTTATTTTCATTTTGCATGAGAAAGGGTTCTTTTCAAGTTCCATGACTGAAACCAAGTCACTCATCTCTTCCAAGTGCCCTTGTTCAATGGAACAATGTTAGGAGACTGTCGTCCTAATTAATTTCCCTAGAGTAGCCAAACAACTGTGAAATACAGCTGAACTGGATGGCATAGGCTGTTCTAAGAACTGTACAGTACTGACCTGAAGACACAGTATTGCTCAACATTACCCAGGAAATTTCATGGACCTGTCACAAGATAGACTATGAACCACAAAGGTCACAAATTACTTTTCAACACCAGTTTATCTTGGGAAATGCAGGTGAGGGAGGGTGCAGTTCCCTTAGTTCCCTACACTGTCCGTAAGTCAATTGTACTTCAGAAAGAGAGTGAAGGGTGAGAGACTCCCATTCCTTCCCTCACTCCAGTTTATTTTATCAGGTATTACATATTCACCTATTCAGACCTTCCCATTTCCAGTGGCCAGCACTTAGAGAAGACACAACCAAGATAACAGGAAATGGAAGTTGCTACCTGGACCAAAGCTGTATAAATGAATACAATGAGATCCTGTTCCTCTTGTGGATACAGCTGCACCGAGAGGGGAAACTCTTGTGGCAGCTAGTGGATATTAAATATTGGGCCAATAACCCATTTTCTGCACCGGTACAGTGATATATTGCCAATACTGTGTTTTCACTGGGAAGTATTAATTCCCCATAGGAGTTTGTTAGTGTTTGATAAAGTTCAGATCTTACTTCACTATGATAAGCTTTGATTGCATCTATTTCAGAAACCAGCTTTCTGGTGCTTTTGGACTTTAAAGGAAAACTTTTTAGGCATAAAAGTGCTTCACAAATTCTATATTACCTCATTTTTTTCACAAGTAGGATCTCTGTTGCAGACACAGTGCTCAGTTCTTCCATGGGGAGCTTCACAGAATATATAAAAACATCTCTAGGCAAGGTTTTGACAGCCATGTCATGCATAGAAGCACACAGGTCATTCAGTCTCATTTAATAATGTCATGTCCCTCAGAAATTTGCAACAACCTGCTTTGATACTTACTACAAGCCTTTAGGTGCTAGATAGGTCTCACTTAGGAGGGATGAACTTGCCAATTCTTTACAGAAAAACTCAATTTCATTAAGTTGGAAAAGACCACTCTGCCTCTCCCAGAGATATTATTAATTGGCCATGCTTTGGCGTGACAGCATGTGCACAGAGAGGGGAGCAGAAGCTGCTAAGAAGCAAACACATCTTGTAAAAATAATTCCAACTCTAGTTCCTCACAGGAAATTAAAAGTTGTGTTTTGTACACACAAATTATACAGTTTTGGAATAGTTTGGTAAGACAATTATAGTTATTCCACCATAATATTTTTTTGCCTTCTGTAAGTTAAACCCCATACAGACTATTTTTCCTCTCTACTCAAGAGCCTTCTGTCAGAAAGCAGTTGAACAGAGCCATGTTATGGGGGATCATTCTGGGGGGTAGTATGATAGTGTACCAAGGCACACAGAGTGCTCAGTTTTCCATGCCTAGGCGTTGGAAACAGTTTTTGCCATCAGATTGAGAGAAACAACATCTACTGAGGCCTTTCATGCCTTAGAGTGTCTTAGAAACCCTACTGAGGGAAAACAATTACATAATTATGACCTGGTTTGCTTACCTGTTAGTGATAAAATCCTTGTGAAAGTTTTTATGGGAGTGACTTTGTTTATTTCTTTAGTCAGTCTCTAAGTTATGCTTACAGTACATCAACTCCAAATGTCTGATTATTCTGCTCCTAAAGATCACTGGTTTACTGGAAATCATTTTCCAGGAATTAATCAGTACAATTTTTATTCTTGTAAAAATCACAATAGTGTGAATACCAAGCACATCCTTACAGATTTCAGAGCTCTGACAGGACAGACATTGCAACATTTGTCAGAGCAAAATTATATTGATGTGTTCCATCATTTATTCCAAATCTAACCACTATATATCTTTTACTTCTGTTGGTCTGTGAAACTTCAACAGACAGTAAAAATTCCTCTTCTCACCTTAGTACAGTGTCATTGTCTCAGCCAGAAACTAAGTGCAACACAGGCATTTGCTCAGTCCCCTCCCTGCTTTCTCATGACAAGAAGAAGAATTGGAAGAATGGAAGTCTTGTGCATTGAGATAAGAATAGCTTAATAATTGAAACAAACGAACAAACAAAATTACAATAATAGTAATAATTTTAATGGCAATGAGAGAAAGACAGGAATAACACCTACCAGAAACAAGTGGTGCACATTTCAGTTGCTCATCACTGGCTGAGTGCTCCAGAGCACCTTCCAGAAAACTCCCCCTGTTTACATACAGGCATGGCATCCTATGGTGTGGAAAATCCCTTTGGCCAGTTCAAGTCAGCTGTCCTGGCTATGCTTACTCCCAGCTTCTTGTGCACCTGCTTCTTGTCAGAGCCTGGGAAATGGAAAATTCTTAACTTAGAAGAAGTGCTACTTACAACCAAAACCTCAATGTATTGTCAATATTATTGTCATACTGAATCCAAAACACAGCACTCTACCAGCTACTAAAAAGAAAACTAAACCTCTCCCAACCTAAACCAGGACAGGTAATCAAACCACATGTTGAAAAATTGCACATTCTAGCATGCAAATCCTTCTCAACATCTCTGATTTTAAAACATGGCATAACAAATCTTCTCTGATATAAACTTATGATCCTTTAGTTCTAAAATACTCCTTTCTCACTCTGTTTACATCCTTCTGTTTGTAGGAACAGATAAGACTAAAAATAAAGAATATGAGAAGTTAAATTACTTTTTAAATATGCATAAGAATATCTGATGGGCTGAAGATAGCCTTGGGAAGTCATCAGAGCCCATATTTATCAAAGTAGTTAGTGACTTTGACAGCCTAGCTGCCAGAGGGGTAACCTTTTGCCTCATTTTCACAGCTCCAATTAATCATTTGGAATCAATGTGAAAGGAGGGTGATCAGAGTTATGTTAAATCTGTACATACATTGCTCAGACTGTGTATTCTCAAATGGAGACAAAGTCTGTATGCTAATTTTTGCCTATTAATAATGACTTTTTTTTCTGCTAACTGGGGTTAAGAATTTGGCATCTGGATCCTTTATTATCTTTGGTGAAATATGGGAGACTGCCCAACTTGTTTATAAAATAAAAGCTGACGAGCTGTGTCAAAACTGAATCTTACAGATTAGCAAAGCATAAATGCCATGCTCTTGTAAATAACAATGATAAAATAACTTCACTTTTTATTGATATTCCACTGTTCTGGAAAAAAAGCTATTAAACAGGAAAATGAGAAAGCTTGTTTTTCTCTCCCCTAACTTACTCCACTAGGCAGGCATCAAACAAGACCAACAGGGAAGCTTGGTTCATAAACTGAAGTTTGTGATGATTTATTCACTGATAAGAATTGCATGGTGCCTTGAGACCTCTTGATAATGTGTGTGCAGAAATCTCTGCCTCTTAGAACCAAGATCATGCACAACATGATACTGTGAGGAGTAGGCGAGGTCCAGAAGAACAAGGCCTCTTGACTTGTGGCACAGAAGAGAGGGAAAAGGGAGAGTTGGCATACAGAGAACAAAACTTTCCCATCTCTCATTTTCAGTTGTCTTATAGGTGTGATAACCTGATAGAAACAAATGTTTAGTTTGCTCTCCTGAATACTCTTTTTCTTTGCTCATCTGTCAGACAATAGAAAATGATCCATCAAAACTTGAAAGAGCTTAGATGAAGACGCAGAGTGGAAACATCCAGACAAAGTCCTAATAAACACCACACAAATTCAGCCTGATGATGTCTCAATACAGCTCAGGTTACTTTTCCCAACTTGTGGGTAACAGCTCCTGTGGGAACTGTGAAATGGAAGCAAGGATGGAGAAAGTGAGTTGATGAAAACTTTGTTAAAACCCAATATTTCCAGTTCTCTGCCCTTCAAGATTCAATTTTCTCTAATAATCCATTTTAAAGCATAGACACATAATTGTGCATTCTTGTCAATGGTATTTCCTTCTTATTTAACTATTCAACAGGGTTGTATGCCAGAGAATGGTGGCAAAGCCATTAAGTCACTAGTCTACAGTCTGATGGCAAGAGATGAAGTAAGCAGCAGGTGGAAGACTGGGTGCTTAATTTGTTACACAGTTAGTCTTGAAAGTTTTGTCTAGCTTAGCCAAAAGGCTGTCATTCTGTAACTTGTAGTTCTTGTGAAAACAAGAAAAACCCCGACATTTTTCTTTTTCTGAAAGACTCTGCACAACATGTTTGGCCTGTCAGCTAACACTCTTTGGCACTGAAAATATGGCCTTAAGGACAAGGAAGATGCACCTTCCCTTGATTATATTCTGTCTCTGTCATAACAAAACAAGATTTTTACTGTTGGGTTACAAAACAAAGTAAGGTTTGGGGGAGCTGTCTTAGTGTATTTTGACAAATATCTTCATTTTTTTGCCAACTAAGGCATCACAATATAAATTAGTTGCTCCAAACAGCTTACTACTGTAATTAACTCTGCTAAGCTCTAGGGTCAGAAATAGCTGTTTTATAACTATTGCAAATCAAACAGCTCTGCCATCCAAGTAGTCACTTGCCAAGAGACCATGACACTTCATCCTTTAGACGGATATTGCTTGAAAATACCCCTTTTTATTTGTCCCTGTAAGGCTGAATGGGTATCCACTATAAAACAGTGCTGAGGGAAATGGGAGTTGAATCACTGACGCATTTAACAATGCATATCCTTTATTATTCTGCTCCCAGGAGCATTGAATTTGCATGGCTTAGCAATTCACAAGCTGTAATGACAGCACTTAGGACGGACATCAGTAGCACCAATAGATATCCAGTGAGAAGAGTAGACATAGCCCAGGTTCAGAACTTGCAGTGATATTACAGAGCTGTTCAGCCACTGGGTAATAGCCTCCAATTCCTTGGATGTTCTTTGTAAGACACCATTATCCTTGCTAAAGCTATTTGCGTTTAATATGGATATAATGTGTTACACTATCAAGAAATCCAAGGGATCCAGCCATTATGTTTTCAGTACTTTCTTTTTTTGCTACTATGCTTTATCTAGTTGAGAGGTAAGAGAAAACCATGCTGTGTGATAATGTGACTACATCTGGAACAAAAAACCCCACTACCTCTGGCCCAGTGGTACAGCGTATCAGTCAATAGATATATTTTTGTATGAGCAGATGCATATAGAAAGATAAAATTTAGCTACCATTAAATATCTTTATATCAGGCTAAAATATATGTGTTTTGCTCTAGCTGAAATACTTAAGTATTACTAATATTCTTAAAACAAATTTATTTCATATTGGTGTTCTTTAGATGGTGAAACAGTATCTAACATATTGGAAATGTACAGCATATGAAATAAAAATCAAATAATATTTTTCTGGATCCATTTAAAAGATTTTTAAATTTGTTACAGCAATATATCCTATGAAAACATTTTGTATTTACTTAGTAGCCGAACCTTTTTTGATTTCTTGGGGTGATTAAGGCAGGGTATTTTTTTTTTACTTCATCACTGGGCACAATTGATGACACTAATTTATTGGGGACTAATTTTCCCCAATATTCTTATCTTTCACTGAAAAGTCATAGGAGATGATAGGAAAAATCATTGCGCTTTTCTTGAGAATTATAAAACATGAGATGTGTAACAGGTGGTGGTACATTCAAATACTACTGTCTTTCAGAAAAAGATGATCGTGATCAATGGTATATCAGTTCCTCATGTCTAAATCTTACCAGAATATGGCAATCGAGTAAGAGATTACTAATTGCATCTGGTGATAGAAGTTGCTGATTATAAAGGAAAGAGGAGGACAGGAAGAGTAAATAGGAGAAAGAAAAACTTACTTAGGAGTAGATAGATATCATAGGAAGAAAAGCAGTGGGGTGAGCACATGCTGCCAAACAAAATTGTATTCCAAAATTCACATAAAAACACAAGTTATGAGAAGGAGATTATGTCCAGTGATCTTACAGCTGCCTGGGGTCTGTACCTTTTCAAATGAAGAACTCTGTGTTTTAAATCAAGAACTAACCTTTGACTTTAAATCAAAGTTATTTTAATGGAGTATTGAGAGCAATGGTAGACTGGTGATTTTACCAGAAAATATTATAAATTTTCTAAGTAACTAGAAAGCACAAGGAAATATGTTTATCTTGTAACAGGTAACTTAGCTCTTTCTGCTTTGTTAAAACTTCAAGCAACAGATTCAGACTCTTCTTGGATCGATGGCGAAAAAGGGTCAATGAATTAAGAGTTAGCTGATACATGCTGTCCAGTAAAATCAGCCACTTATTAACCAAAGTTAATACAATGAAATGCTGTTTTGCATTCACTCGCAGAAGAGAGTAAATAATTTCAGTGTATCAGCCTCTGGAATACACCCAAATGTTGTTCTTAAGCTAAGGCATCTATCACAATGAAAGGGTAATTCAAAGCAAGGTCCCTAAGTATGTGCTGGTTGGGCTTTCTTTGAATTACTATATTTAGAGTAGGTATGCAGTGAGAAACTATATATAGACTAAGAATTCAGTTTGGGTTACTGGAAACCACTGTAATAATTAAAAGTTATTAATAAAAAGCATTTTTTAATGAATTATGGTGGGTTGAAATGTAATTGTATAGCTTTGTGGATGTGGGCTGAATTTAAAGTTACGTTTACTGGAAATTTAATGACTCCTGACTTCTGAATAGGGTTGCACTAATTAATCAATTGGTAATTACAGCTGTGATTAACAGCTGTGATCATGACTGGTAACAAGTATTGATTAATTCCCCAATAATTCTGGCACAGTTTAGAGTAAGAAGCACTTTGCAGTATGCAGGAAGCATGATTAACAAAAGCAATAATAAAAACACTTCACTCTCATTACAGAGCTGTCTTGGGGGAACAAGATTTGTGAAAGTGGGAAACCTAGGTAGATTCATGAAGGTAAAGCAGCTAAAGATTGCCTTAATGAAAGAGAGTTATTGGTAAAACTGGGTGCATTTGCTCATAATGATAAATTTGCTCCAGACTTACAGTGATTGTGCCCCCACTACTGAAGATTTTTTCATAACAATAGTGTGTTCATTTTAAACTGGAGTCAGAAACTCTTTTTATTCCCATAAAAGATAACATTTACACACTTTCCAAAGTGCCATGTGAATAGAGGCTCATTTTCTACTCCTACAAAGAGCTACTAATGATGGGCACAAGGAGATGAAATATACATCTGCTAACCAAAGCTGACAATTTCATTTTGTGACAATGTCTTCAATTTGATTTCCTTTGTTCCGTAGCAGAGCTGAAAAGAAAGCTTTTGAGAATTTTTGCAAAAAAGCAGGATTTTGCTGACATATCTATTCAGAACCAGTCTCAGTTTTATATTGTCAAAAATAGGTAGATATTTATGTTATCTACTGTTCAGAGCATTGGCATATGCAGCTGGGGGCCAAGGTCCTATTCCTTTACCATTGGCACAAACATTTTTACCTAAGGCCTCTTGGGCCAATGCAGAATGAGCTTGAAGCTGGATCTATGCAATAAAAATAGAAAGCCTTCTCATTAGCTAAGCAAACAAAAAAACAAAGGAAAAACTCCTAAAAACAAAAAAAGCAACAAAAAAGAAGATTACTGATAATATTGAAAAGGATGTAGATGAAGAGAAAATTTTTCCTAATTTTTCATTTATTACATATCAATTTTGGGTACCATTCCTATGTAATATGAAAGACAAATGAGTATGACCTGCTATATTTCTCCTCTGGAAAACTACCAGTGACAGGATGGTTTTTTTCAGCGGACTTCTATCAGTTGGGAAAAGAAAAAAATAATTAAAATCCAGAACTTCTCTCCCAATTCCATGATATTCCTGTGCTACCTGGAACAGAAATTTCTGAGTCAAAATAATTTTTATACTCTCAACTCTTGCCGTTGTATTATGATCTTTGTTGCTTATTATGATATTAACTCTTTGGCTCTGTAAAGTCCAGTCAGCTGCATATGAGAGTACTTAACCATTTAAAAATAAAACTTAATATTTGCTAAAAGCAAAAAGAGCTTACTCATTCCCTTGATTTTAAAGATAAGTTTGAGAGGCACAGGTGGATGGCATGTCATATCTGACTTTTAAACATTTGAAATTAGGAGACAAGGCATGAAAAGAAGTTTTAGTTCTAACCTTTAAGCTTATCCCATGATTTCTGAACATGACTCACCATTTTTATGGGGTGTTGATATCCTATTTAAAGCAGCCTTCACAAAGAAAGTTTCTGCTTCTAGAGTTTTCTTGTGTCTTTGTAGATCCCTTTGTCTTTATACAGTTCTCCTACAGTAAAATCAGATACTTCTTGTACAACCCTGTTAGATGGACAAGGCCCTGCCAAAGTTGTCCTCTGTCCCCAACTGTTTTTCTGTCATACTAACTTGTGATCCCAAAGTAGTTTTGCATTAAGGAAGGAAATGGGGTAGGTGAGTGCAGAGAGAGAGACTTTTTCACATGTAGTGAAGATTTTGTCACCAAGGCAGTTTAAATGTAGTAAAAGTTACTAATTTTAGTCCTTCCTCAATGAAATCTATATTCAAAAACTACCAAACACTGTTAGTCTTCACATTTAGGACCATGTAAAAGGTGGTCCAGTATCAAAAGAATATAGAATATCCACAATAGAGTAAATATAGGTAGTTCCTTTATGATCAAATACATTTTAGTTAAAAATTTTTGTTCGAAAAAATTAGAAAAGACAGTTGAAAGAGCACTGCTTGGTTCCTGCGTGTTTATATGCGTGTCTGGTTCCTGCTGCAGCTGGGATTCTGTGGCTAATATGTCCATCTGTAAAACTTAAGCTGTAGGTATGGGTTAGGGGTCCAGGGTCCTTGACAAAGCATCTAGAAGTGATCAGAGATCTGCCTGAGATGATGTTCTTCAGGTTATGTAATTTTTCCAGGTTTTCTGCCTTTGTCATCTGACCTCTATCTTGGGATGGGCAACTAGGACGTGTCTCAATCTGGAGCTGGTAACTCAAGATTTTCAAATATTGTAGCTCATTTGTACTCAGCTGCCATCTTGAGATTTGTTGCAGGGTTTTTTTTCTTTTGCCTTCCATTAAGTTTGGTGAGTAGCTTAGAAATTAGAAGCACTGGGAGTTTTAGTTGAAATTGGAGGCCTTAGGCTTTTGGGTTTCAACACTCCTTTGTTTAGGAAGAGTGAGACATTTCTATAATTTTGTTTTGAATTTTATTTCTACATATTTAGAAATTCTTACTCTTTTTTCCTGTTTTTTTCAAAACAAGGACAGCTTTTTTTTTTTTTTTTTTTTTTTTTTTTCCTAGAAGATTGACTTTTCTTTCAGGGCAGACAACCATTCAGCTATCTCTGCTCAGGAAACCTGCATTCTACTTTTGCCACATGGTTAGAAGATCACACCTCTGTTTCAGTTTCTTTATTTCTAAAACTATATCTGTGATAGTCTTGAGTCTATTTAAGTTGTTGTATCTATTACATTACTGATGAGCTAAATGCTGCTTGTGCATCATGAGCGAGCCCATTATATTACATACATGAATATTTGAGGGTGACATCAGGTTCAGATTTAATCTGAGAAGAGGGGGATTTGATTTCCTCCATACAGCCAATTTTCAGAGCTTTGATCCTCTCAGAAGAGAAACAAAAACTCTGCTCCTGATTACATTAAGCATGATGTTTGCCTAATATGCATCAGAAAGGTTCAGATCAAAAAACCAGAGGATTCAGAAATCCTACAGATTATATCAAGGGTATGAAAATATCTATATATTTTAGTGAGCACAACTGACGATGGTTTACTGCATGACAAGGTTTCTTATTATAAAAACTAAATCTCATTGAATCGCATTTAGAACTGTTGTAAGGAGCAAGGAGCAGACTGAATCCTAGTAGGTACAAGTTTAATTTTTCAGTGGTCCCTGGAATATCTTTGCTTTCATGTGAGGGATTAGCACATAGTTTTCTATATCATTTCCATCCATCTTGCATTGAAATATGGGAAGGAATGGGGAGGATGAGGGTGATCATCTCTGTATCAGGTGTATGCAGCAAAGCAGCTAAATTTGGCCAAACCCATAAGTTTCCTCATTCAAGCAATTTCATTCCCATGCAACAGGTAGTATCAATCAGAATGTGCTTTCATATGCTAATATCTACAGAATTCTCTTTCAGAACAGGCATAATAACAGGACCTTTACAGACAGAAGAGGGGAGAGGACTGCAGATTAGGAGAAATTATTAGATCTGAAAACGTTACAATTTAATGATTAGTTGTATAGTTATCCTTTGCCCATCAATAAACATTCCAGGCAATGATTTACCAAGTTTGAGAGACCTTGCTATCTAGTTAGTGGTACAACTGGAAAATTTGAATCAACTTATTTTCTAGTAGCTCTATTTCTCTTGTCATTGGTCTATTTCATTTGTTACTCAAATGGGATTTCTTTATCTACATGGGGTATTATGCACCACACAGAGGGGATATCAGGTCCAAATGCCTTCTACCTTTGCTCCCAGAGAGATTCAGAGGGAAAACCTGGCTCTTCCCCAGAAGGTGTCTGTAGGAAAACAGATACTATACATATATATATTAGGATGCACTTTCTCTATGGAACCAATCTGATAAAACTGCCAGAACCAGAACAGATAATTCATATAGCATTTTCCTATGTTGCCTTTTTCTAGTATCACAAAAGTGTGCATTTGCATTTGCTGTCTTAATTATGGGTAAATAAACCCACAAAATAGACTTTGCTCTTTAGCAAGTGTGTAACGTTATCTATGAGTTGTATATGAATAAAGTGTATTTGGTCATAGGTGCCAGGAGGCTGCAGTAGTTGTCTGAACTGTAATGATATGTAGGCAAGACATGGCAGGTAAACCTTTCTTTCATATGTGGTTTGAACCAAAGTGGGCACCAAATGCTTTGTATTTCGCCCTGCTCTCCTGGTGATTTGCAATGTGAGAAGAATCAGTGTGAAGAAAGATAGAGAACACACCAAAGCCTGCAAAGGCAGCAGACACAAACATCTGTGGAAACAGAACATGAAAGGCAAGAGACCTACACACGTATTGACAGGTTCTGCCTGTAAGGAACTGCAGGCTGTGTGGTGGATTTATCTCATGTATATTTCCTTGGGAGAAAGCAAAGTTTGCCTTGCTCACAGGAGGCTAGGAAGAAACACCAAAAGAGAAATTATGTGAATATTTTCTTCCCAGAAGACAGGCTACCTCAAAGGAAAAAGCTATTTATCATTCTTAAAAACAGCTTCTCTTTTGTGTCACAGCAGATAAAATTGGAAGTTGCTCACACTTGAGGAATATTTCTAAATACTGAAATATATCTATGTGTTTCATGCACTAAATTTTCTACCTAAAGAAGTGTCAGGAAAAAAATACAACCCTAAAGGTGGAGGGAGTGGTTTTTAATGCTATTAAACTCTATAGGGAAGATGGTCATTCAACTCAGTTCCTCATTCTCCCTACAGTATGCCTACATCCTGTTTGTACCTTTTTTACAGTAAAAATCCCCAAAACACTTCCAGTAATTTACCTTGAAAAATGAATAGTAAGAGAGAAACCATGAATGGTATCATGGAAAGTATGGTACAAGGAAGCATTACTATTTTCTAAAGCTGGTGATTTATTAATGGGAATGTGATGACCACAATAATATCTGTGACAAAGCAATGGAAATTTTCAGGCATCTTTTAATTGAGGAAACAGTGCTGTGATTCACTGTCAATTAGAAGCCTGCAGGGAAATTCATGAAATGATCCCATCAAGCTTACAGTAGATAGCACTAGAGGTAACAGCTTAATAAAAATTCATTTAATTTTTATGTAGTCGTTCAACAAAACCTTCTAATTACCTCAGAATCATGCAGTTAAAATACATCAGAAATAATGAAACCTCTCAGAGTAATACATAATTAAAATAGTCAATCAAATTTAGAAGGAATGTCTTGAGGTTTCTTGAAAATCAGATTAATCTATGAACCTTCTACATAGTTCTTTAATGGCTGTGATAATGATATACATTGCACTTACACGATTCTTTTTTGACTCTGTGGACATTGAAGATATTTATCTACTGTCTGTGAAGATGGTGCCAAGCTTAGTGGAGCTGTTGACACACCTGAGGGATGGGATGCCATCCAGAGGAACTTGACCAAGATCAAGAAGTGGGACCATGGGAATCTCACGAGGTTTAGTAAGAACAAGTGCAAGGTGCTGAATCTGAGCCAGGAGAGCCATGGGTATCAACACAGGCTGGGGGATGAACAGATCAAGAGCAACCTGGCCGAGAAAGGCTTGGAGGTGTTGGTGGATGAGAGGCTAGGCATGACCCGGCCATGCACACTTCCAGTCTAGAAAGACAAATGCATCAAAAGCAGCATGGCTAGCAGGTTAAGGGAGGTGGCACTGCCTCTCTGCTCTGGAGAGATTCCACCTGGAGTGCTGCATCCAGCTCTGGGATCCTCACTGTAAGAAGAGCTTGGACTTACTGAAGCAGTCCAGAGGGTGCCCATGAAGATGGTCAGAAAGCTGGAGCACCTCTCTTACTGAGAGAGTTGGGGTTGTTCAACCTGGAGAAAAGAAAGCTGAGGGGACACTTTATAGCAGTTATGTAGCACTCAAAGGGGCCCTATAAGAAAAATAGGGAAAATCTTTTTAGCAGGACCTGTTACAAGAGGATAAGAACTAATAGTTTTAAATTAAAAGAGAAAATATTTAGTTTAGATATAAGTTTTTTACAAGAGTGGTGAAACATTGCTCTCTAAGCAACACAGGTCTCTCGGAGATGTGGTGGATGTTCCATCTCTGGGAACATTCAGTGGCAGGTTGGATAGGACTCTGAGCAACCTGATCTAATTGAAGATGTCCCTGTTCATTGCAGAGGGGGTGGATCAGAGGAATTTTAAAGCTACCTTCCAACCCCAAATATTCTATGATCCTATGATGTTATTTTAGATCCTGACTAGAACTTCCAAAAACATAAAAATACATTCTGTTTAACTAGAAAGGATATGGGTTATAGCATAGAACAGGAATGGAGGAAAAAAATCTCCCTATTTTGAAATTGTTGGCCAAAAATTTAGAATTGAAGCACCTGACTTTGGACAACATCATTAAGATCAATGAACCTTAACTGTTATGGAAATGCACCTTTTTAATACACAGGTGTCTATATTCTAGATTTTTTATTCTCTGTTCTCAGTACAAAACTACCAAGTGAGCAGCAAGGTGGCTGCTCCTCAAGGGAAGGTGAGCTGACATCAAGGCAGCACAGGGTCCTCTCTGAAAAGGGCTCCATCTCATGGGGGTCCAGAGTCAAGCCAGGGAGTCAACTCAAGAAAGCAGGGTCAGGATTGGCAAAGTACAAGGCAAGCAATGAAAACCTATGGTGCAGCTCAGTCAAGGACCAGGGGCCAGGGCATGAGCTGAGCTGCATCTCTGGAGGCAAAGGGTGTAGAGTGCACACATGGAGGCCCAGGGTGGGGCATTTCTCAGCAGCTAAGAGAAGTGTTTCCACAGAAGCCTGGCTCATGGTGCATGGTAGCAGGGCAGACCCCAAGGACTGGTGGAACAGGGGAAAGGTTGCCCAAGAAGACTGAAAAAGAAGGGGCATGCAGGCTGGTCAGGGCAACTAGATCCTGTTGGTACACCCAGTGCTTTGATGTCTCAAATGTGTATCAAAACGTAGTTTGAGTACTTACAAAGATGGGCAATAAACCTAAATCAGCAATTTCCTATGCTTCATCCATATATTTATCCCTAGAAATGAGGGAAAATAAAACGAGCCACTGTGACTTTTATTTCTGTAATAAATTTAAGTATTGCTTAACATTCACTTAAGTTCTAATTTTAATTCTTTGATGGCTATTCGTAATCTTCTCTCATGCATGAACAGTTAGATAGAGATATATGTCAGTGTTTAATTCTCCCTGTGACTAAATGATTATAGTATAACTCACTCTGCATGATACACTGGTGTGTCCTACTGAATCTGCCAAGTGAAATCCATGTCCACAGAGAAGGATCAAAGCCGCAGAATCACAGAATCGTTTCATTTAAAACAAACCTCTTGAGATCATCTGTTCGGGTCTGTTCAAATAACCTAAATTTGCTTTCTGATAGAATAACTCTTAATCAGTGATGTTTTTCTTTAGGAATACCAGTTTCCTGGTTACTTTTTGTCTGTGCAAGTTTCTTGGTTTTCTCTAGTTTTACTTCTATTAGTTTTATTATGTTTCCGACCAATTAACAGAGTTCCAAAGTTTTTTCACCTATGCTAGGTACTCAAATGATGAACCATCCATCCACTGGGATAGTCTTCTGTACATTTCATTACAGAGCTGTGATTTTCTCAATAGTAATGCATAAAAATTTCCCTCAAATTTCATCCATATTTTCAGATGGATTCATCTGTTGATGTGCTTTCTCCTCTTGAGCTTACTTCTGCATACATTTGTGTAATTAAACTGAAGAAATGCTAATTTCCAACTTGTGCATATAACAATGTATAGAAGCAGAAAATTGCATTGATTGTGGAGCTATTGCTTGTACAAATGTTTGTATAATCTCTGATCAGACTAAGCTACAATGCTGCAAAAAGCAATGAACATATCTTTATTTTACATATATGTACCCTGTTGAAATTTTTTGTCTGTAATCTGTAGCTTTCATATCATGCTTGTAGAAAAATGAATTTGTATGAGTAAATTTAATAAGGAAAGCTTGCTCTGTGGTGCTATATTTGGACAGAGGTAAAAAGGCAAATGAGGAAAAGAAAACAACAATAGAAAAAGATACTGTCAGCATCTGGTGTTTGCTCAGTAGGTGAGAGTATGGTGCTAATAATGCCACAAGTTTGATCCCTGTACTGGGCCATTCAATTAAGAATTGGAATTAATGTTCTTTGCAGGTCCCTTGCAACTTAGAATATTCTGTAACTGAAGCCAAGGTTTGTATTTAGGAGATATTAAACTGGCATAATTGAGCTCCATCCAACCCCATTGAGAAGCAGCTTTGAAATGTCTCTTCTCCATCCTCCATGTCAGGTCCTACAACAACCCATTACCCTGTTCAAATCCACCAGCTGTTTCCTGGGCAGGAGAGAAGCAGTGCTAGAGTCGACGGATTAGGCAGATGATAGCTCAGTGCAGAAACACAGGTAAGGGAAAGAGTTGCAGTCACCAATGGAAAAAAAAACAGGATTAGCAAAATCATAAAAGAGTCATGAGATGACAGCACTGGAATTATGTTGCAGACTCAAGGCTTGAATGTGTGATGCAGTGACTGGTGTGATGATAGCAGCAGCTGTTAATTATGGCCTAATTTCACATGGTATGTACTCAGAACAGTGACTCCACTGCAGTATCAGTGGGTCACTCACAGCTGGTTTTGCCCTCTGTACAGGCACTTCACATTAGTTCAGCTAAGGGTTTTCCAAAACTAACGCCAAGTTAAACTGGGGGGAAAAAAACATACTAGAAGAAGCAAAAGTTTTATCAAGTTAGCTCAAGGTCTTTATTATCCCACTACGTTATGTTTTTGTAACTTTTTACATATGCAATACAGCCCTGAAAATTTCCAAAGGTTTTCCAGTGGGTATGTTTATTTACACAGAACACAGTCGTATTGCTCATCATTAACATCACGGAAGGATCCCAGTAAGCACACTGAGTATCCTCATGCATTTTTCCATGAAAAATTTAGTGAATGATGTCACACAGAAATGTTAACTAAGTACATTTTTAATTATTCTTTGAGATTAAAGTTATATTTAGAACTTATTTAATTAAAATAGCCAAACTATATTTCATGTGTCTACTGTAGACATTTTCAGAACTTCCTACTCTTTGCTACACCACAGACATAATTAACAGGAAAGTTTTTGGTGCAATTTCTAGACGAAAAGCCAGAATATCTTTTCCCTTTCTAATGATAACTAGCAGCTTCAGCTCCCTGCACTTTTAAAATGAGTAGGTAAGGAATGTTTGTTATTCAGCACAATATGCCACTGTAACATTTCTTATCATTACAGCACTATAGGACCAGAGGATTCATAAATAGTATTTTCCTCCTGGCAACTTTATTCCATGATAATATTGTTTTGATGCTGGGGCTGTGCACAGCTGAAAGAATCTGCAGGCTATCTCTGTATTTCCAAAAGTTAGTATACTGCTTCCTGGAGAAAGTTAACTAACTAAATAAGAATTAATAAACAAAACATGCACCAAAACCAACATTAATTACTGCATTTATTTGGCTGTAACATAAGCAAAACCAATAGCTTAAAGGTTACAAGACAATCACAAATAGAGAATACTGTCCTACAAATTCTCTTATAGATGTGTATAACTACACTAAACCCCTGAAGATAACCAAGAAGCACTTCAAAATTCAGGACTTATTATTCCTGCTTTTCTGAAGTTCTGCATCCATATGGTTCTTTCTGGAGACAGGTTTTGATTTGCTTGACATATTTGAAAATCAAAAATATTTTGTATAAAACCCCTTTTATTGTTCAAATCTGCCATTTGTCTTGACTTCAAAACTGATACTATTTGTCACCATTTTCAGAAATGTTCAAACACCTAAACACCTGTTAAAGGAAAAAAGACAAGTCTCATTTCCAAAAGTGTTCTAAGTAAAAGGACTGGGGATGGAGGAATGGCAGACCAGGAGCAGGTGCAAGAAATGAAGCAAAGGTGGAACAAGGCATGGGAAGATGAGCCAAGCTGAACACTGCCTCCACAGGTGTCTGGAAAAGTGATGGTACAACACAAACCATCTAGTTCTGGGGTTTTGTCTGTCATTATTTTCCAGTGGCTTGGGCTTGGAAATGGGAAACACTAGTGGTGGGAACAGCCACAATCCTGTCTTTGTCCTGGTCACCACACAGAACTAAGCTGAGGTGGTGAGCAACTTTTTTTTGGGAAAGAATCTTCTCTTTTTGTATACTTTTGTTCTTAACATTGTTGCTGTTACTGTGTGCTCCTTATTACATTTGTGTTTGTTTTCAGTGAATCGTTATCCCAACACAGAGTCCCTGCCCTTGTTCCTCTCTTGCTAGCAGGGGCAATGGGAAGGGGAGTGGATAATTTGGAGTCTAATTTCTGTGGATGTCTGTGTAACAAGAAAGGCTTTACAATGTGAGACTTAAATATGTGAACATCACTTTAAGTTCTTGCAAGGCCTTGTAAACTGTGAGGTGTGATAGCCCCCCTCCCAAATGCACTGAAATTAACTCTTTACAACTTTCTGTTGTACTGCTGCTGATTTCAGAACCAAGCATTTACAGCATTTAAAAAATAGTTTCCACATAACATACTTTTCTTCTGCTTTTTCCTCACATGAAAACTGGCAAACAGCTGCTATTCACGCAAATACACTTGGTTATAAGCAAGGCAGGATGCTTCAGCTGATGCCTAAAAATAAACCCCTGTATTTCCTGAAAATATTCTTTCTTAGTCCATTAAGTATAGAATTGACAGGGTTTTCTTTCCTTTTTCTTTTCTTTTTTTGGCAGTGCTTTGTCCCTAGTGAATATTAAGGTGCCTTCCTTCATGAAAGAGAGGAGCAAATCAATGCAATGTCTTCATTTGTTGTGTGCATTTGTGGCTATAGCAAACCTAAGAGTGTCTTGGGGCAGCCTCAAAGCTTGTTTTCTACTGAAGAAAAATTGCACAAGACAAAAAAATGCCTCTGAGGTTTAATTATCCTTCTTGGTTACCTCTCACCAGAAAAAACAAATGTACTGTAACTCTGAGTTTTTCCATGACCAAGATACCTGTACTTGTTGCTTTTTTTTTGCCAGGGGTAAATAGGTCTTTAAAAATGAATTGTTTCTCCTTCCTTTTTTTCCCCCTGTACTCTCAAGAGTTTCTCGCTTCTGCACAGATGTGCAAATGTGGTGATGGAGCCTAGGAGAAAAATTAATCAAACACTTCCCATATCTGCTTTTCAATTGATGTATTTATGTTTGATGCCTGGTTTTTCACTTACAGGGATGAAAGTCTCAATTATGGAATGGCTTTCTGATCCCCAGTGTTTTCCGTAAGCTGTCTCTTTCATTGGGCACCAAATTCTTCTTTCCTTCTTGGCTGCCTTATTTGTTCTTAACTTTCTGCAAAAATAATAATAAATTTCATCATCATCATCATTATTATTATTACTATTATTATTATTTTTCCTTGAAATTTAGAGTGGAAGCCTTAAATCTGCCAAAATCAGCCATATTAGTAAAAAAACCTTTCATAATCTCATTTTTTTTTGCGGAGTTGCCTGAATTGTCTTAGGAATAAAACCACTAGTGGGGCAGTTTAGAACAAGATATGTCCTCATTCTGTGATACTGTTGAGTGACTGGTACCTTCTGGTTCTTCTCCATCTGGTACTCCTAAAATTTTTACTGAATGTACCTTATTTAATGACACATTTCCCACAGGATAACATTTGCTTCATCTGAAAAATGAAAAATGAAATATGAAAATCGACCCTATGATGTTGTGAGGGTCTGATGCAGCATCTTTCACTCCCATGACATTTGTTATTCCAGTTGACTGGAATCATTCCAATGACTTTGCATGATTTGAGGCCCTTGAAATTGCTATTTTTCCAGCACCATTATGCAAGGCCAGGACAGAGGCCTCATTAATGATCTGGAAAGGAAGTGTAGATTTTTAACAAGTTTTCCAGCTGCTAACATAGGTTGTGCTGTGGAGATGCAGACTGTTGCAGAGAGCATGCATTATGAAATTGTGAAAGGACTGGCCTCCCAAACAGGAATCACCAAGCATAATAACCCCACATTTCTACAAAATAAATTCTGTGTAGTTTTATGAGGCAGAAATAATGAATATATTTTATCCCACAGATTTACTGAGAGAGTGGTTGTCTATGTCCTATGTGGTCATTAGAAGAGCCAGACAACAAAAGCCATAAGAATTAACTTTCTGTCATGTTTTTCTTTCACACAGAGACTTTTAATGGTAGAAGAGTTATTAGTTAACTTTGTTCAGTAATATTTTTGCTCGTACACTTACTTGATTATCTTACCTGTAATGTTAAATGTAGAGATAAGAAGAGATTTAAGATTCTCAGCCTACCTGAATGAAGATGAAAGACTAAAACAAGTATCATCTCAGGCAGATTATAGCAGGAAAATTAGGGTCTGGATTTTGAAACCTTTTCTTATCCTGTTTTTCTTTTTTTGGCCTAGAGCTAGTGGGGTCCTCTCCAACTACTTTTTACCTAATTGCTTTTCCACTACTTGTGGAATCATTCTGCTATTTGTTGGATGATTTCCAGCCTCTCCCACTAGAAGTGGCTGAATTACATGTGCTTGGAGAGAGAAATGAAATGAAAATATCTGGTACTATGATAGAAAGTATCATGAAGAGAAGACTTTTATCCAAGTGTTTATTAGTGTACAACACAGTACAGATAATTTTTGGTTTGCTAATTAATGCCAGGAACTCGCCCATGGTTCTGAGGCCAGCTGAGTGTGATTACCTGCTGGACAGAAGCATTGACTGGGTAGCAACAAACAGTGGAAGGCGTCAGGGCCTTGGGCACTGTCACTACCAGCCCTGCAACCACACCAGAGCTGTGCCAGGGCACTGTCCTCCCTGGGGTCGCAGGCTGTGCTGCTCCCAGCAAGGAGCAGAGCAGGTGAGGGTGAGGGCCCAGTGGGGAGCAGTGGGGCCAGTCCTGGGATTTTGCCTTGTGGGGGCTGCACGGGGCCCAGGGCAGAGCAGGTGCCAAGGGGAGCAGGGCAGAACCCTGGCTCTGGGCAGCTGTGTTCACTGCCAGCTCCTCTGGCTTCCTTGGGTGATGTTGATTTTACAGTGCTCCTCTCCTAGAAGCAAATGTGCTCCAACTAGGTACTTCAAAAACTTTTTTTTTTTTTTTTTCTGGAGGGAGGGAATAATCTGTAGTGATTTCGAAGGTTTAATATGACATTCTTCTACTTAGCGATCACTGTCTTTAGCTATACAGTGCCTGTATACTCTATTTGTAGCTCAGGTACATATATCTAGCTGTATTGTTTTGATCTTGCCTCCTGAGAATGTTTTTTGACAGTGAGTGTCAAGTTGCAAAAGCCTGTTGTCTGTACTTCTTGAAGAACAAAGCAAGATACTGATTTTTTAATTTTTTTTAAGCCAAGTATAAAGGTCTGATTTTTTTTTAACATTAGCTTCAATGAAGTATCAGAGCTCGAAGGATTTAATTATGGGGCAAAGTGGAAACATCCCATAGAGAGCTTATATTCTTGATGACCTTTCCCAGATGTTCTTCAGAAGGAACAATCATTTTGGGACTTGGCTGGAAAATGGATTATACTGACAGAAAAGTGTAATTGTTTTATATTTGCTAAGGAAGACCATGCACCTGAACTACATCCCAGTTACCTCAATATAAACACTTCTCAATAATTTCAATTGTGGCCTGTTCTGTTGCTTTTGTATAGAAAATGTGGAATGGTAGCATGAGATTAAGAAGAAAAGATAAAAGGACACTATAATAAACAGACTAGTTAACAGATAAGCTATATACAAACACTTTGTACACCAAAGTAGATGAAGAATTATCTTTTGAGGTTTAGTGAGGTTTTGCTAGCAGTAATAGAAAATTAGGATAGAGATCTAGCCTGTATATCAAGTAACTTTCCTAATCACAGAAATTTTTTGTTGTCAAAAATATTAAAGTTTTTGTCTCTGTGGCCTTTTAAAATCAGATGGCAATAGACACTGTAATTTTGGAAACAATTTCTTCATATGCTTAGGAAAAATGATATGTCCTTTAAACAACACCTTTTGTGTTTAGTTTTTAGGTTATTTCCAAGCATGTGGCAATTTTCAAGGGTGTTTTTCAGGAGTGTACTAGGCTAGGGTTACTGTCATATTGGTAACCCCAGTGTGCAACAGGGCGGGTCATGAGTGTACTGGACTGCTGTGGTGAGTCTGCAGCCATTTCACTCCACTAAGATTTCATGTGTTCTGATACACAGTTTTACTGGGTTTTCAACAGCTGGGAAGAAAGCAAGGGTTTGTGCTTGCACAGAACAGGTTAAGACATAAAAGGTAGAGTGGAGGGCTTGTAGATGCCAGGGATCGCGTGAACAGGCAGGGTTGCTGTCATATTCTATCAAGTACCAGGTGCAACATGGATCTTTAGTGTGGTGGTGGAGAATCTGATCAAGCAGAATGACTTGTACTGATGCCTTGAGAGGCTAGAACAAAGGCTAGACAGGGTTAAAGGAAAAAAGTAGATATTTATTTAAAAGGCCTTCAAAGGATATACCTTGGGCAATACAAGAGCCTGACTGTGGCTCCACCCAAGATGTGTCATGTGTTTTCACACTTTTATAAGTTTTGGTCTATTTACATATTGGGGTTAATTGTTCAATTACAGCTTCAGACTATGAAGTCCCATCCTCCCAGTTTGCTCTCTTCAATTCGCTGCTGTTAATACTTTTTGGGCCTGAAGCTGCAATGGCATCCTTGGTTCTTGGGCTAGAAATGGATTATTTTAACTGCCCTGTGAAGAGGACTTGCTAACACTTTATATGAGGTACAGAGTTATATACTAATGCAGTACAGAATCTGGAAAATATGAAAGCTAAAACTTAAAGCATCAGTATGATAACTTCTCTCAAAAGCACTCATAAGTTTTGTTAAATTTCAACACAGGAAGGAGATAGTTCTTTTCATTTCTGGTAGAGACTGGGTTTTTTCCTTTTTTTAGACTAAAACTGGATAGCATCCCATAAAGATTCCTTATCACATACCCAAAAGATATATGAATGAAGTAGCAAACACTAAAACTCCATTTTCTGTGTAACACAGTTGTATTAAAGGAATATAATGATTCTTTTGATTTGGTCCTATGAAACTCCATGCAAATTTGCATTGACAATTTTCTTCTGCTCTAACACCAAAGTGAATAGGGGTATCCTAACTCTCATACAGGAGTTCTATGTAGTAAAGTGTCTGAGCAAATATCTCATTTACAGTCTTTAAGGACCCTGTTAGAATGCAGCAGAGGAAATACATGTCCTGGCCACAGTGGTCTGATAATATGGCTGTATGTGTCTTCTGGACCAACCAGAACGGACTCACATTAGCCAACTGGAAATGCAAATAGAAAGAATCCACACGTACACACACCTTAAAAGCCCTCTGTCTTTAGATGTCCTTGGAAGTCCAGTCAGATTATTGAATATAGGTACTAATTATTGTATCATGTATTGATATCAAAATCACAGAATCTTAATTCCAGGTTGGAGACTCAACTGTTTCACCTCCTTTTATACAAGTTATTAATAAAATAGTGTTCTATTCTGCTGTTATTTTGCCAAGGAGGGAAGAGATGACAGAAGAAGAAAGAACCAAGTGATTATAGAGAATTTGCAACAAAGTTAGTTATCGTGTCTGTGTATGTGTGCATGTCTATGCAAATCTTCTGATTTCTGAATTCAGCTAAATTGTACACAGGCTCATTGGGGAAACAGAGTTACATGATGTTGTTTTTATGGACTGGGTTTTATAGCAGCGCTTTGCACTTAAGAGCTCAAACAGTGCATAATGTTCACAGGATGCTGAAAAACATTAATTTTCTCAAAAACTTCCTTACTCATGTCAAACCTAATTTAAATAACTTTAGCTTTAGTTTCATAATTTGAAACTATATATTATTAAGTATACAAACTGATATAATTAAGTATTTTTCAAAGGAAAGTACATGCTGATGTCTCTGCATACTATTAAATATTAAAGTGAACATCATTTCTGCAAATTTTGTGATGGAAAATAACTTTACCAAAGCATATCAAATAAGCACATAATGTCTCCCTAGTACTAAGAGTATCCTTCACTTTGAATTATTCACCACTGTATGTCTATATATGTACATAAAAACATGCAGTAACTGTACAAAGCAGAGTTTGGGTGAAGGTTGAAAGGATGCCTTCAATATGCTCTATTTCAAATTGCAGATCAAGCACAAAACAGGTAAGGATTTTCCTGAAAATTATTAAGTACTCCAAACTGTGGTGAGAGTTAGAACAACATAGTGTATGTGACTGTCTCTTGGGGAGAGATTAATTGATGAGTATGAACTGAGCAAAGGAATATTGTGCACTGTTCACCCTGGCCTCATTATCATGCCAAAACTTAGTTATGTAAAGCAATGTAATACAAAGTTGTTTTTACTTTTATACTGTATGTTCTAGATGAGAACTCTGCACTGCACATAGATATTAGCTAGCTGGTTTGTCTTCAGCAGCTTTATACAGCCACAGCTTAAGCAGAGAGTGCTGTCAGGAAACAACTCTTATGTTGATTTGCTGAAACAAGTGACAGTCTTTCCCTATTCATAGGATGCATTTATTCTTGGCTTTGCCTACCAAAACTAATCTGTGAAAGAAAGATGGATAAACTCTCCTGGTTTGTGTAATCTCTTGTAAATATGCTTTAAACTGAGCAGATGTCAAATTGTCATGCTTGTAATGCCACACGTGTATGAAAGTTTATGACATGCATGGCAGCATACTCCGGCAGCAGAGCTAATGCCATTAGTAACACAGCAGTCAGACATCATAAAGTGGAAATAACAAAATTGGTAAGAGGTATGTGCAAGAGGCCAATCTCTTTAAATCAATCCCATCTCACATGACAGAACAGGGCTACACAGTTTCAGCCCTCTTAATTTCCTGTTTTTCTAAGTCTTACCAGTAAAAGCATGCATCATCATAAGAAGTAGAAAGACGTCTCCATGTCTTTCCTTTAGCAAGGAAGAAAAAATCTTATTCCCCTCAAACCTACAAGATAACAGGAGGATGCTGACCCTGGTAGTTGTGAAAGGAGTTGAAGTAACACCACGGTTACTCAGTCTGAGTGATTCTAAGCTAATAAATCAGGACACCAGAGACCATAGAGCTATGATGGTCTGTCAGATGTGGATGCAGAGGAAAAATCATCTTCTGTGCCACCAGAGACACTGGCTTGTGACAAATAGTGGTCAAAACTTACTAATGGTGAAATGTGCTTTTTGTACTGAATTCTTATTGGTTTTCTCAATTTGCCTAAGTTTTGCGGTCAGCAGGGATTGATGGCATCAGACTGCAGGAATATCAAAGGAATCAGAAAATGTCAAAACCATCCAAATGCTGACTACTAATTGTGACTCAGTAGGCTAAAAACAGTGATATTTTTCTTCCAGCTAACTTGCTCAATCTAGCCACAAGTCTTATCATACTGGTAGCTGGATGCCTTCCTGATGTCCTGATTGTGACTAAACTACCTTAGGTTTCACCTACTTACTGACTGACAAGGCAGTTGTTAGGAAGCAGTGCTGTGACTTGGCAGCTGTTAGGTCTGCAACTGCACTGAAAATTAAATATTGTAAGGCTTTGTCAGCAACCTTTGCAGATTGATTTATCAAAGAGAAGGACAATAAGGTAAATGTTTTGACTTTTTTTCCATACAAACCCTTAATTTTTTTATATGAATCCGCAACGCATTTCAAATCTTTCTCTGAAGACTTCATAGAGCCATGTGGATAATGAGAAGTGAATCTTGTCTCCGAAAAGATATATTGGCAATTTTATTCCCTTCAGTCCATGCTTGGATTCTGGCTGTTTGCTGTGAGAGATGTCAGACAGCTGAGCATCAGAAACATCTCATGCTGGCCATACTCGTGATAGGCAGGTACCACATGTCACCTTCACTTTCCCTAATGCAAGGAGACAATGTCATGAGGAGCTTCAGTAAAGATTTACAGCCCATTGAGATCCCTTTTTCTCTTCTCAGGAGTTAATGTAAGCAATAAAGTACACAAGCTCATGGAGCTACATAACTCTTTTTGTCAGCTGTGTCATTTGGATTCAATATATCCCACACTATGTGACAGGAGTGTCTGCTATTGCGTGGTGAATGTGCTGAAAAACCAAGCATAGCACTCACCTCTTCCCTTACCACAACCCAAGAAGCAATCAAATCTTTGGACAACAACAACACAAGCCTTGCAGTGCAATAATCTATTTGCAAGTGCTTTCTTAGCTAGATCTGCATTTTTGTTTTCATGCGTACCTTCTCTTCTTTGCTTCTTTCCCTTTTCCATTCCCCAGATACAACAAAGGCAAAGTGCTGTCATGTCATCCTCCATAATTCTTGACAGAATAATTTCCCTAGGTCAAAAGTAAAGCAGTGTAACTGTGAGGAAAGGGGTACTCTTCTCCTTTCCATAATGGCAAAGTGAAAGTTCCAAAGAGATTTGTCACTTTCAGGAAATAAAAACTTGTGATGAGTGTTTATATAACTTTTGATTTGACTTACATCAGTGGTTTTTTTTTCAATATTTGTCAGCACTATTGCTAGAATAAACAGCAAGTTGGGAGAAACTGGCAAGTCTGTATATTCTTTTCTTGCTGAACCGAAGTGTGGTGCTGCCTATCATAAATCTGTTTCACCGCAAATTAGGACAGTCTCTTGTCTCCTGGAGTACAGTGGAGGAGGAGAATTACGATGGCCAAAAAATAGCTATGATGTGACAGGTGTTGTCATTGCCACGGGTAAACTGGTTTAGGAAAGTCTAATTTCTGTTGCAGTTGTTACTGCAGAGATTTGAGTTGCTACTTAGGTGACCAGAGCTTTGTCACAGTATTGTGCAGGCTGACAAATGACTTTGTGCAAGAAAGGTGTTCTGCTTCCTGGGTGATATTTCAGGTGACATTTATTAGTTATGAATAATATAATGCATTTATATATGTATACTACCTGTAGGAAATTGTTCATAGAGCTGCACAGGAGAATTCAATGATCCATTCCAACAGAATCCACATTTACTACATTGTCCAGAAGTTAGGCATCCTTGTTCATATCTAAAGGGGAAGAGGCAGAGGAAAATAGTATTTTGTTGGACATAGACAAGGGGTGGCTGAAGAAGGAAGTATATGATAACATCTGGAGATCTAAAGAGACTAATGTAACTGCTCATACCAGTCATCTGGATAAACTACCTATATTTCATATTTCCTAGCAATACAAATCTTCTGGGCTTAAGAAATTCAGTAAGAATAAGATGCTTCAAGGTTCATTTCTCTAGATCTGGAAGACTCATTCAAGCTAAGTCTATTCCCTCCTTTTAAACTGTAGCAAACTAATCAACACTTGTAAAATATTTTAATCCTGTAATAACTTGTCTCCAATTTCTCTGTATGCATACAGCCCTTTACATCTCATTCCTTTGTTTGCCTCGAGAAAGACTGATATTTTCTGCAAGGGCTGAAATGGGAAATTTTTTGAGATAATGAAAGGTGTATCAAAAAAACCCCAAACAAACCCACAACACAAGGAACTAGAAAAGACCCAAATTAGGAAAATGAATGTGCTGTATGCTTAGCTAATTATGCCAGGATTTTTGTATGGTTTCTTTTTAATCAGGCACCAGTTAGAAAGCTCTGAGCTACTGCCTTATTTTCCTTCTCTATTTAGCACTTGAAGGAAAGGAAATGATGTCCCAATTTCGCTTTAATTTTATCATTTGTCTCCTTGTACTCATAATTAATATGTTTAGTAGTGCAGAAGGGTGAAATTATATGCTCGTTAAAGAATTGATGAAAGTTAGATTAAGACAATTGATTCTCCACCACCATCCATACTGCGGTAAGAGTTTGGGGGGACTTTTGCCACTAAGGTATTATTACATTCTCCTTTTTCCTCTGGAACAATGCAGGAAGTTCTCCAACATCCTAAAAGAAGGCATACAATTGCACCTATTTGTTTTCAGTTTCATTAGATTTACTCAGTGTTTCAGTCTTGCTTAAAATTTGGTGAATTGTATGAGTCAATCTGGAGCCAACTTTTTCCTTGGTTTTTTTTTTTTTTGTTTTTTTTTTTTTGTTTTTTTTTTTTTTTTTTTTTTTTTGTTTTTTTTTTTGGTGTGGTTGGCTTGGTTTTTTTCAGTTTTTCCTGACAGGTGCTTCCCAAGTCTCAGAGGCCTCTGATCCTACTGGCAGGGATACCTATGCGTATATAAGTAAATCATGTATCTCAGTAAAGAGTATCTCCAGTGGCTGATCCCCTCAACCTCTCTGCTCATCTCTCCCCTTTGTAACTCCTGGATGAAACTCAAGGGCTTACATCAAACAGATGTCTATAGACATCTCATTGAAATTTAAACATTTGGACTACACTCTCTAGGGAGATAAGTCCTGTTTAGTTGTTTTATCCAAGCACAGAGTCTACTGTGGATAACAAGAGATTAATTTGTATTGTAGTACATGCTTATGGTTTAAAAGATAACCAATCAAGAAAAAAAGGTTTAAAGATGTTAACATTCCCTACAGAACTGTAAATTGAAGCACTGGAGTTCTTATTTGATTCCAAGACTGAAAAGAGCAAAGACTAAAACCAGAATGTATAAGTGAGAAGTTCAAAAGCAAGTGAATAAGCACTTTTGATGTGGTGCTGTAGGGTGAAAAGGACCTGAAATTAGTGTGTCTTGCACTGGCAGGTGAGCTCCTTACTAAAAGGAAGTCAGTGAGCTGTGGCTACACTGGAATTGGAGCTGTTTAGTACATAGGTAGAGCAGTAGTTCCCCCAGCAGTATGATGTTTCCCATATGACAAAATCAAAAGGAAAGATACTGGGAATAAAGATAAATTAATAATTTTCAGAGAATTAAATTATATGTCCAGTACAATTGTCTGAATTTCTTAGCAAGCAAAACAGTTCTCCTTTTAACAGAGTCATTTGCTGTTTAAAATACTAAATACTATTTAAAAAAAATTAATGAAAGGTATGTCATCTGCTGCAACATTAGCGAGCACTTCCCAGCTGTGATTATCATGTTGATGTGGAGAAAGTGTTTGTATTCTCAAATGACTGCATTTGTACAGTATTCATCTTGTAGTTTACTTGAATATTTTGTTGAGAGTGCATTTCTTGTCTTTTTTGTCTTTGTCTTTTTTCTGCTGAATTTTATATCCTTTTAATAAGAAAGTTATTTTGCTCTGCATTTGCCAAGGGAGTCATGCAGGTTCATTCTATTTTGTTGAAGTGTCTTTTTTGTTAGAACAGCAGATAGCCACTCACTAATTAAAGTAAATGGCACACATTAATGTCTCTGTGGTGCTTTCTTTATTTCAGATTGATATTTCTTGTCACCTCTTTCTCCCTTTTCATAAGGAAGATATCTGTGCCCTTCATTTACTTGTGTAGCTTTGTAATGTTTAGCCTGTTTTATGAAGTATCACTAGACTGTAGTGAAGTCCGTGGTCATTGGGCTGTTTTTTTATAATTTCTGACACTGCTTTGGTAAGTGATCTGAGGAAGTCTATGACAAGTAATTGCTACTTGAATTGGTAGCTTTGGACATTGCTAAAAACTCTACTGAGACTGAGCTTTGAAATGTTTACATTTATTAGTACAAATCATACTAAACCCACTGGAATAGTTGAGCATCCTACTTCAAGCTTGCTTAGGTACCCTATGGAATAAACACTCTTGGAAATATTGTCTGTTCAAAGTGATTTCCTCAGTCTTACAGGTAATTTGGGGTAAACAAGGACCTCAACATAGATTGCATAATACTATTTTATCTCAGTGTCTCACTTCAGTAAGCGCAGGTGCCCTTAAAAATACCCTCTAGCATTAAGTGTATTGCAATTTATTATCTACTTTTAATTGCGTGTGATGTAAACGTTGTTAATTTTTTAATCCTACAAGATGAACCAAAGCTTGGAAATGCTGATGCTAATCTTCTCTTCCTAACCATGACTTTCAGAAAGAGAGAATTCAAAAAATCTGGAGACTCACAACATTAATGAATAACAGATTTTCTTAACTGATCTCAGTCAGGTCCTGTATGCAACTGTTTCTCTTCAGTGTACCTGCATTTTTACCCCTTTCTAGAACTGTATTATACAAATCCTCTTTTCTACCACTAGGTTAGGAGACACATGACTGCAAAAAAATCTGGCTCGATTCCATGACTGAAAGAAATAACTGCATGTCAGCAACTCACTGCAGTGTAGAATGAAATGAAAATAAAACACTTGTCAAGGCATGAAAGTCTAATAAGTCTTCTAAACTTACATATTGAGATTTATATTCTCTTTTGAAGTGGATACAAATGTGTCTGACATGCTGTTCCTTGTTCAGGTGATCTTGATGAATGTAGCTAATTGTTCTACTGCTGTTATCTGTTGTAGGTTGCCTAATAACTCTTCATAAAACACCCGTGTCGCTAC
Organism: Cettia cetti; assembly: GCA_013401135.1. Lineage (NCBI taxonomy): Eukaryota > Metazoa > Chordata > Aves > Passeriformes > Sylviidae > Cettia > Cettia cetti. The sequence continues at coordinate 87,431 of VZUI01086546.1, forward strand.
CCTTTCAGTTGTTGAAAGAAAGCTATAAAGTGGGACTATTAGAGTCACTCTTTGACTCACTAAAGGCTGATAACACCAAAGCCTGATAACTAACACTACACTATTAGGTGAAAGAAGCATTAGAGTCAGTAGTAGGAGTGACAGCAAGAATTGGTGAGCTTTTATTATTTATTATTTTAAAATTACCAAACTCTAGTAGGAGGTGTCTCTGCCCATGGCAGGGGTGTTGAAACTAGATGACCTTTAAGGGACCTTTAAGGTCCCTTTCTACCCAAATCATTTCACTATAAGTCTTTGGGCCAAGAGGGAGGTAACAAAGCTTTTCTCCTTTCTTCCTTCTATCAGTATTCCTAGCGGACTTTGCAAGGCCCAGAAGGTTTAAAGGGGAGGCAAAGGAAAATAGCCTAAATGGGTTAAGGACTAAAGGTAGGGTTTGGATTTTGTTTATGCTTTTATAATGTTAAAGTACAGCTGAAATCTTTGGTTTTGATTTAGCTTTGTGGACACAGTTGGAAAGTTCTCAGAATTAAGGTGTACTAAGGAGATTAATATAGATCAATCCTGGAAGAGTTAAAAATAGTTCTCAAAGTGGGTCCTGATACAGAAAATAAAGAAGTGAATCTTGGAAGAATTTAACTCTATGCTTAACAAAATTGATGATATCTTATATTCATTAAAAAAATACGTTTTTCAGAGGTTGCAAGGCAGGTGTGAATCAAGTCAACAGAAGACTGCAGAGGTAAATTAATGCTACTATTCTGGTCAATAGATCAGGAAACTAAAATATGCACAACAGTTAAATGGATTCCCCAAAGCCTTTGGTCTGTGAGGAATTCAGGAGACTTGATGCAGGTAATCAATTACCTGGAAGGGAAACTATTGACTTGATACAGATCCTATCAGTCTATTTCAATAACAAGTGAAGTGAATAAACTCACTTTTTTTTTTTACAGAACAGTCGAATGTCCTCAATGAGCTCTTTCAGTCTGAGATTTGAGTGCATGCCAAATTTTCCTGTTGCACGACTTACGAGTTTCTACCTGAGTTATGTTTTTTTAACTTTTAGAAAGTAGGAATATACATATTTAGATGGAATGTGCATATTTGCCACAACAGTAACTGGTCAGCAGCTGGTATGACTGAGGCCCTATTTCTGCATGTGAACTCCTAGTCAGCAAAGCATTCTTGGGCTTATCTTTGACCCCAACATTAATCACTAACTAACATGGTTGGACAAATGAGATAATTAGTGGTTTTTAAATAAGATCTTTTTTCTTGCACTCTAAAGCAAATAGTATCCTACTGAAGAACTGGGAAAGTAGCAAGATTAGTTTTCTTTTTCTCCAGGGCTTCCAAATGAGCCATTTCATGGAAAAAGCACATGCAAGTAAAGAACTTAATTTGACAGGTATGTGAAGATTGTTCAAATCTACCAATATTTTCTCAAAAAAATTTAATGATAAGAACATAAGTAATAAGCTCAAAGTTTTTCCTCAAGTTGTGTGCTGTTACAACTAAGTTGATCTCAAGTCATTGAAAGGATTGTTTTAAAAGCTAATAGTTGTGTTGATCTTTCTGGATTTTCTGCAACTCAAATTAACTTGTTTTTTAAATAGACATTTGGTATGCACCCATGAATACTGGGCATTAGCCTCTGGATGTACATAGCTGAACAGTTAGACAACATCTCCGAATAATACAAACATTGACTCTTCAAGGTTATAATGAAGGTACTTTCAATAGCATTTCACTCCAGTGTAAAATTTTCTCAAATAAGAGGCTTAGAGCTTATCTTTTCTGTTAATATAGATTTGTTTTTTCCCCATATCCATAGATTGACCTTGCTGATTTTACTTTCGGGGAAAACTAAAGAGTATTTCCTTTACTGTGTTGGTACCTCACATATGTCAGTTCCAGAGGTTAAAAAACCCCAGTGTTTTTTAAAGTAACACAACCTTGCATTTGTTAAAGAAAAATCTTCAGAAATAGTTCATTCAATTCTGAAGGGTCTCACTTGTTTGTAGAAGTTGTATGTGGACAGATTTTGCTTCAGATACAAAAATCTCAGAAACTCTCAGATAAAGAAACATGAGAGTCTGCAGATATCTATAACTAACAGGGTAGCTTCATCTAGATTGCAGCATCCCACACAATATTTGATATTTCCATAGCACATTCTTGATTTAAAAACTTGAAAACACCTTAGGAAGGTGGGAAAATGTTAATCTTCCCATTTTATACACTTAGAAAGTAGGTCATGTTATTCATTCATTTCATGAAAATATTTTCCTTCTCTTTTGTTCCACAATGATATACTTTTTTTTTTTTTGAACTGTCAGTCAAAACCAAGTGTAAAGACCACATTACAGGAAAAATGGTGCATAAATAGATTTCGTAAATTCTGTCATATTTATGCAAACATGACTAAAAGAAGGCTTCCAAATGTGGATGGTTAAAACACAGCACAGTTCACAAACTGCTAGATCAGCCTCTCAGTTTTAGCCATTTTCAGTATATTGCTTTTGGAAGTTAAAAAACATGAGAACTTTTCTTACACTAAAAGTAAACCACATTTCACTACAGAAGGGGCCAGAATTTGGGAGTATGGTAAATTAAAATGTGCAAATAGGTGCTTTTAGCACCTTTTCACAACTCAATTTCCAGTGCTACTCTGTGCCAGAGGGTGTAACTATTGTTGAAACCCAGGGGCTGCCTTGGTCACAGGAGTCAATAGACATCAGCTGGGTGTGAAATAGCTGGCAAGTTCTTATTTAGCTCTATAAATATAAAGACTGTTCCTCTGAATGGATTGACATGTGCAGTTATTATAGGCACTTACACATTTATTTTGATTATACCCTATATTTTATTTACATCAATTAAAGGCTTGTGCAGATTTGCAATCATTTCTACTGGCTTTAAAAGAAGCCAACAAAAGTGTAGCAGAGTTGTTTTGGATATTCTGATCTTATGTCAGGTTGTCCTTAACAAGTGCCATTCCACTTTGACAAAAAATAGTATCTTTCTTCCTTTAGAAGGACTGACTTGACAATACAGGTACTGTCACTGTTTCATCAGGCTTAATTGCTGATTTAACATCAGTGTGGTCAAGTGATACTAATACGATTTTTGCATAGCTTGAAGAAATTGTCTTCTATGTTCTCACTAAAGAGTTTCTGAGCACAGGTGCCAATACAACAGCTTGTGGCCTCCCTGCTGCACAGACTCTGATCCAGAACACTGACATCTTGAAAGAGTCCTAATATGCACAGTAAAATTGAGTGTTACAGCAATGCATACAAACAACTGGCCTCTTTCTTCTTCCCTCTTCCACAGAGCATAAGTGAAGAGATCTGGAGTACTGGAACACCTACCTATAAAGGAAGTCCTTCACCAGAAATGTCAAGGATGGAAAAAGCCAGATTTTTTTAACATTTAGCTTTGAAAAATCCTATCATTTCAGAGTAGAAGATTAGCAAGGATATAAGCCAATCGAGTTGATAAGATGCCTAGTGGATACCAGAGATAAACAGCTTTATTGTGTATTTATCTTGTAGAGCCTAAATTTTGTCCTTACTGTCTTCTCTTTTTGCATTTATCTTAGAGCTTCTTTACAGATGAAAAGTTTATTAAAAGCTCTGCAAGGAGGCCCAGTTCCATATCCTGCTGGGAACTTTTTTGACATATCATTGAAACATGAGGATGTACAAAGATTAGAGACAGGAACTGAACAAAATCAATGATGTTCAGTCCAAGAGGAGCCAGAGAATGGTGCAGTTTCTACTATCTGAAAGATGAATGACTCTTAGTGCCACAAGCTTTTCTCACTGGTGCTCCAGGAAAGGTATTTGAGCCCTGAAACAGTGCTGCTTATGAAATAATGGACTGTAACCTAAATCATCTTACTACAGAGAGAAATAAACTCGTAAAGGGACAAAAAAGCTAGATTTTTTTTATGCCCACCCCCAAGGTTTTGAGACAGCTGAAAACACATGGCTAGAGTTTACATTGTGTCATATGACACAATCATTAAAAGTTGCTGCAGGTTAATTGGAATGCTAAGCTAGCATCTGGGAAAATCTAAAGGCAACAACTAATGTGTCCTAAAGTCGCTGAACATCAAAGAGAGAAACTTTCTGGTAGCTGTTATCTTATTGCTTTTACAGTCTCCTTTTCTTACAGCAGGGACAGCTACTGTAGACATCCCAATGTATGACTGCCTGCTCTAACATGGCTTTTATCCACCATCCTTCAGAGCCTCATGAGGGCAGGGAACCCTTATTTCTTGTGATGTACAATGGAGTTGTAAAACCCACCTTTAGGTGGCTCTGAGGACTGAAGCAGAGGTAATGGGACATGGCAGGCCCATTTTCACCAGAGATCCAGGAGTGGATAATTAATTGAAACTGTCTTCCCTTGGAATTGACTTTAAAAGGCAAAATATGTTGAAACAAAGCATCTCAAATCTAACCTTTAGTCTCAGTGGCCCTAGGTGTCAAGTAAATGAGTATTATTTTCTCATTAATCAAATAGGTGAAACCAAAGTATACAGATTATGCAGGCCTATATTATGTGTTTTGAAGGGATCAGCATTTGGGTTTACTGTTGCGACTCATAACAACCCATCTATCTTGTGTTTGTGCTGCAGTAAAATGACAGCACCATGGTGACATTGACGCTGTGCTGACAATGCTGTTCAAGTAGGGACATGTCTTGCTTGTTTTCCCAGTGGATGCAAAATTTTTCCATCTCGTGTCTCATGAAGACTTGGTCAGCAGCTACACTTCAGATCCAAGTTTAGTAGTGAAATTCTTGCAGGGTATGCAGAAAAAGAGCCAATGTTGTGCTATTAATATTTATACTGTGGGTATTCTATCTCTCACTATTTTTCCCTGTCTGTTGAAGACCTGTCTTTTCACTACGCCAAGTGCAGCTCAGCTTCCCAGTTTGCAGTGCCTTCACACACCCTGGGGCCAGCACACACAGCACTAACTGACGGTGAGCTGAACACAGTAACCACTTAAGGAGTTGAGATGCAGATGCATCCTTTGTTCCATTAAGTATTTCCTCCTGCTGGTTCTCTGTTGAATTCCTGAACACTTATTTGCTTTCTCATTATTTGCTTAATTCAATTGCATGGCCTGAAATTTTCTTTTCTGGGAAGAGAAGGCTCTTCCTTACATGCCCCTGTGAGCTTTGGGGACTCTACCAATTTGTTTGCTGCTGGTAGATAGAAGTAGACAGCTTCATTCCTGTTCTCCCCAACTGAAATATGCAATGCTTTTTCATTCCTTTCACTGCTCTGTAGATATCTCTTCTAATTCTATTGCTTCACATTTTTATTATTAAATTTGCATTGCTCTCAAGTTTTTCTTAAAATAAAGACAAAATCCAGCAAATCATGGAGTTGTTTAGGTTAGAAGAGACCTCTAAGATCATCATAAGTTAACTGTTAACCCTGCACTGCCAAGTCCACCACTAAACCATGTCCCCAAAATGCCACACCTGCATTTCTTTCAAAAAATGCAGGAATGAGGTCACAGCCACTTCCCTGGGCAGTGTGTTCCAACATTTGATAACCTTTCCAGTGAAGAATTTTTTCCTAACATCCAATCTAAACCTTCCCTTGTGCAACTTGAGGCCTTTTCCTCTCCCCTGTCACTTGTTACTTGGGATAAAGACCAACTCCTGTCTGGGTACAACTTCCTTTCAGGTCTCCATTGAGACTTCTTTTCTTTAGCTGGAACAGCCCCAGTTCCCTCACAAACTCCTCAAAAGACTTGTGCTCTAAATCCTTTATGAGCTTGTTTCTCCAACACCTCAGTGTCCTTCTTGTCACGAGGGGCACAAAACTGGACACAAGGCTTGAGGTGTGGCCTCACCAGTGCCAGGTGCAGGGGGCTGATCACTGCCCTGGTCCTGCTGGCCACACTACTGCTGATAGAAGCCAGGATGTATAGTTTGGAAGTCCTGTGAATTCCATTTACTGGATGGCTGATGGGTTTTCCTGGAACAGAAGAGATTTTGGCAGGAGAAAAAATGAGAATATTTATGACTTGTATTTATAACTTCTGAAATCCAAAATGATGTGTATATTAAAAGAAGCCATTAAACTCCTTTGGGACTGCAATGTTATAATTGACCTCTCCAAATTTCTATTCTGAATGTAAGTTTTCTATATTACTATCTAAAAAATTAGGTAGTTGTTAGCTAAACTGCAACTAATTGCTACAGGGCACAAATGATTTTGTTCTACCACAACTTCCCTAATGCTGTATTAACTTACTGGTTGGGGGAATATTTAGGATGAGAAGCTTGATCCCCATTAGCACTCCTAAAACTAAGTAATTCCTGGATAGATTTAAAAGCTTTGAGTTTTGTGTTATGCCTCTAAGATATTAAAAGCTCAGCACACCAAATGGAGTGTTCCAAATTTTCAAAACTAAGTGAAGTCAGCATTTTCCCCTCTAAATCTATTCCATGTACTTTATGACAATCCAGGAGCACTTTCCACTAAGGCTGAGACTCTTTAGTGGGGTATTTGGCAGTGGTCCTTTCAAGAAAAGCAAGGGGAAAGGACACCAGGTAGTGTTTGGTGTCAAAAATGTCTAGGGAATCCATACTTGCTTCTTCAGTTTTCTGAGATAACTGGAGGCTTCCAAGTATCCCTTGTAATCAAACTTCCCTATGTTTCAAAACTAGTCTGATGTTCCAACTGTTGGTCTGCTGTAAATGTTCATGTAAATACCTTAAGCATATGATTAGAATATCGACATATCATATGCAATTAGAATTTTGACAGAAAGTTCTTAGGGTGCTTTTCTGTTTTTCTGAGCTTAACATTGTACTTTGCAGTGTTAAAGGGTGGTAATCACAACTAAAAGGTATAGCTGTCCACTGCTGTTACTACACTCAAAACAAACAGGAAAGCTACTTGCATCCCACCTCTTATTGTAGCATGGCCCAAATAGTCCTGAAAGCACTGAGGCTTTTAATACTTGATAGGGACTGATAAATTTATGTGCTTAGAAGCAAGTGCAAGAAGCAATGTGGTAGATCCCTTGGGCTCTTGCCATGAAAAACCAGTAGGTTTGAGCTCTCAGTAAGATCTTCTGTAGTAATTAACCATTTCTAACTTTATCCACCAATCACAGGCACTGTTCTCAGTGGAATTAAGCATCTCAGCCCATTAGCTGATATCCCTGAGCAAGTTAAGATGCCAAAAGACTATTATGTGTAATCCTTATTTCCTATCATCTTTATCCTAAGATTATTGATCATCAGGCAGATGAACTTTAGTTTGTGATTCTTTGGCATGGGTTCCAGGTACTGCAATATCTGAGATGATTTGCAAGGCATTTATACTTTTTCAATGGGAGGGAAAATTCTCCAAATGACTCCAAATTAGCTGAAGAACAGGAGGAAGAAAATCCATGAATTATTTACAAGAGAACATATGCTCCTTCCCATTCTTTTTTGCTTGTGGCTTGTCAAACATCTTTTACATACATTTGGAAGCTCTAAGGCAAATATTGCTGAGGCAAATGTAAGTACATCTAGATTTCTACAGGCAGGTGTAGTAAAACAAAAGCTCCAATAAGATGCATCACAGGCAGAATGTGCACATTATATTTACATGCTCAGTACTGATGTTTTTCAGAGGCTACTTAGTCATGTGCCTGAACCTGTTGAGTGTGAATTGAGGGAGCTGTATGTAAGTATAAAGGTTTGCATATAAGGGTTTTGTCGAAAAAATGCTAATGATCATAATTTCCGAACATTAAAGATTTTTTCCATTTATCATTCAGTTTTGTGAGGGATTAACATTATGAGGTTTCTTTTATCATCTGGGTAAATGAGTGTTAAATAATCTGAAGTTTCTTAAGGTCTTAGGCTTAAAATTCAGTGCATTTCAAATAACATTAAAACATTTAAAGGTATACTGTAAAAAACACCAAAGTCACGAATTTTCCTAGAGAAATGAAAGCCTCATTTTCTCTTGCAAAGTTGTTCCTGATTTATTTTTTCTTGTTGTGATGAACTTTCCTGTTGTGATAACTCAGTCAACTTGAAGCAAGCCACAACATGAGACCATACAGGGAAACTGCCCTACAGCCTTGAAGCAATATATCTCCATGTCAACTAACTCTGTATCTTAGAAGGGAGTTTCTGAGGCCTCTAGTCAGAGCTCTCAAACCAGTCCATTTAACTCCTATATAGATCCTCTATTTGATGCCCAGTTCATGCTGTAGGGCATTCCTGCTAGGATCTTTGAGAATTTTATTTTGAAGCCCTTGTTGTTGGGGGTTAAATCCATGGGGGTTGTTTGACCCCCATGCTGCAAGTTGCATCTCTGTAAAACAGAAAAGGTAAAAATGCAATAGTATATCTTATACATTTGTTAACTTTTTTTTCATCTATGAATGAAGAATTTATGTAAATAAATTCTAACAGTGTTAGAAAACACACACAAAGGGCATTGCAACCATGTTCATCGGCAGCAAATTTCTCTACAGATGTGCAAGACCTATCATCATCTTTTAGCAGAGCACTTAGATTTTCATGCTTCTTCTCTGAAGATTTTGTTGTGTGTGCCAGTAATCACAATTATTCTAGTAATGGCACTCTGTAAGTGACATCCTGGAGTTCTCAAAGCTTGCTAGCATGGCTGACAGCTATCATAGAACAAGTTAGCTTTCCCAAGGGGAATGTCAGTCAAATTCCCTTCTTGCACTTTACTGTTCCACCTTAGGTATGTGCATGCATGTGTGCACACAGTTTCTGGGGGCTGAAAAAGCACAGCCTTCCTGTTAGGTGCCCCAGAAGGGTTTCACTGTAGAAATCCAGCAGAAATACAGAAACAAGCTCCATATTTCCCTCTCTCAGGTGACCATCTACTCCACCTGTTTATTGTTGCTTGCATCTGTCTTGGGGAAATGCAGGGACCTGGTTATCAGTCAGAACCACACATGCAGCAGCTGCCAGCTGGTTTGCTAAAACTTGGAGAGCTGTTTCTAATACATTGAGTAAGCATTTGTTATGATAAAAGTGCTGACATAATTGTAAGATGGTGTAAGTTAAAAGTGTCAATTTACATCAAGGACACGAGTCAAATGCTTTTGAAAAATAAAAAAAAAGAACAAAATATTCTTTTTGATGCTTTGTTCTTCCCACACTGTATTAAACAGAAACAGTGAGTGGTCCTTGGGAAAAGCAGATTTCAGATTCTGTTGCAGAGCAAAAATATCCTGTAATCTTTGCAATTTTATAGAGTTTTCAAAGTAAATATCAGAATAAAAAGTCATTAATTTTCATGTTTCTGTGGATCACTACAGATAAAAAGTAATTACTAACCTTTTTCTGCAAAGGAGTTGGCAGAAATAATAATCTATTTTTTTTGCAAGTAAGATTGTTTGTGTGAAGAACAGTTACATAGCAACCTGCTTCAGCTTGAAAATAATTACCATCTTATTAAAGTGTGAATAATTTCTATATTAAGTTAATAACCCAATGACAGGAAAATTTCCCAGAACTGTTCCATTTTTGTGTACAGAATTAGGATGTTCTATTTTTATTATTCTCTACATCTGCTTCTTAGATGAATGTTAATGTTTATGATCTTACCTTTCACTAGCCACTGAAGAAAACAGATATGTATTGCCACATTTTTGTAGAACACCTCCCACATAAATGTTTTATGGATGTTCATTTATTGACTCTTAGAATTGTGCAAATCCAGAAACCAATGGTCAAAGAAAACCTGTATGGAGGCTATGTGGCTGTTCATGTTGGAGGCAGGGGAACATTGGCAACTGAAAAGAAACTCAGGCAAGTTCCAAAAAATTCACTTAAAGATATCTCAGATTAAATACAAAAAAAGTAGAGACTTCCAAGTTCTAGAAATGGTAAAGGTGGCTTCTAAAAGAAGTGGCTTCCTAAAAACAATATACAAGACAATTTATTTAAACTGAGAATAGTTTCCTAGTCTTCTGATTGAGTTTTATATATCTTGAATGAAACCAGTTAGAATTTTACTTCCCATCATTCTGAATGACTTAGTGAAGTAGGAGAAACAAAAGCATGTTAACTGAGAAAAGAAGGAAGACCAAGATTTACCAATGAAAGCCACCTGCTGTCATGATGCAGTGTGTTTAATGGTTGTTTTAATGTTCAGTGCTCCAGTGAATGGCAGATTCTGCTCCTAGTCCTTTTTATTATGTTTAACCTTATATACATTGGTGGATTACTGTGATTTCCACCTGTGTTTTCAAACAGATCATACTTATTTCAGTTTAAGAACTGCAAGTTTGATGATGGTGAAAGTAAAATCTATGTGAGAAAACCCGGCACTCCTGTGTTACTCCTGGAGGAGTCTGCAGCATTCCTGAACTTAAAATAACATTCAACTTTGGAACAGAACAGGCAGATTCATAAGATCAAAACTCTACTAGGTTGCATAAGCTATATATGCTTGTCTTGGACATGTGATGAGAATCCCCCCAAGATAAATAAGCAGAGATATGGGGCCTACATCAAAGAATCTGTGATGGAATTTTCCCTGTCTCACCGTTCAGGAGCACTCTGGCAGTCACACTCCCACCACCAGACATATTCAGTGCTGGAACTGAAGCCCCTTTGCAGCAGGTGGCTACGGTGACCTGACAGGAGCCCCACTTGATTCTCTCCCTGCACACCCCGCATGCATGCAGTCAGACAAGATTTCCACACCAGCTTGATTTTTGGTTCCCATAATAGAGTCTCAGACATCACATTCCTTAAAGCATTTTATCCACAGAGTAGTAACACAGAAACAGCTTGAGCTGATGCCTCTGAGGAGAGGCCTCAAACAAAACAATCCCTGGGATTGTATACCCTTTTGTAGTGTATGCAGCCTAAGCACACTGAAGTCTACCTGCATTAAATGTATTCCTCAAAAAATCTTATCATTTAGGTTGGAAAATACCTCTACAATAAGGAACTGCAACCATTAGCCCAACACTGCCAAGTCCACCACTAAACCATGTCCCTAAGTGCCACATCTGCAAGTCTTTTAAATATCTCCAGGAATAGTGACTCAACTGCTTCCCTGGGCAGCCTGTACCAGTACTTGACAACCCTTTCCTTGAATATTTTTTTCCTACTATCCAATCTAAATCTCCCCTGGTGCAACTTGAGGCCATTTTCTCTTGTCCTGTAATTTTTTTGCCTGGGAGAAAAGACCAACCCCCATCTCACCACAACATCCTTTCAGGCAGTTATAGAGTGATAAGATCTCCCCTCAGCCTCCTTTTTCCCAGCCTAAACATCCCAGTTTCAGCTGCTAAGTCTTGTGTTCCAGACCCTTCCCCTGCTTCACTGCCCTCCTCTCGATGTACTCCAACACCTCAATGTCCTTCTTGTCATGAGGGGCCCAAAACTGGACACAAGACTTGAGGCGCAGCCTCACCAGTGCTGAGTACAGTGGGACAATCACTGCCCTGGTCCTGCTGACCATATTATTTTTGGCCAGGATACCATTGGCCTTCTTGGCCACCTGGCCACACACTAGCTCATGTTCAGCTGACTGTGGACCAGCACCCCCAGCTCCTTTTCCACTGGGCAGTTTTCCAGCTGCTCATCATCAGCCTGTAGCACTGCATGGGGTTGTTGTGATCCAAGTGCTGGCAATCCACGTTGTTGAACCCGACACGCTTGGCCTCAGCCCAACAATGCAGCCTGCCCAGATCCCTCTGCAGAACCTTCCTGCCCTCCAGCAGATCACCACTCCTGACCCACGTGGTGTCATCTGTGAACTGACTGAGGGTGCACACAGTCCTCTTGTCCAGGTAATTGATAAAGATATTAAACAGGACTATCCCCAGTACTGAGCCCCAGGGAACACCGTTGTGACTGTCTGCCAGCTGGATTTAATACCAGTCGCTAATGCTGCCTTATGGGCTTCTTTTAGCTCTGTGAGGGGACATGGCTCCTATCACTCCTGGTCCTGCCCAGGTCTCATCAGACACTGTCACATGAGCTGCCAGCTCCTGGCAGCATCCTCAGGAGTGCTTTAACAACGCTGAAATAACTTACAAATTCATCTTGAGTTTTGTCAAGTTCTTCATGTCACTTTTACAGAAACCTACATAAAGAGATTTTATCCATTTTAATTAAGGCATAAGAGGAACTATTTTAGTGAAGGATCAAATATATAATTAAACAGTACAAAATAGTTTTTCACATTCCTAGTTTGACAGGATTCTCTGGGAAAGGGAGATTTTATGCCATATGAAGAAAAATAATCTAAATTGACACAAGATTTTATACGTCTCATTTTGTATTCTAGATTAAAGTCTAAATTGTAATTCATGAAGTTTTGTCTCAAGTTGTAAGATACTTGTAAGATTTGGTCACAACTGCAACACTGATCAGAAATAATATTTCTGTTTGTTAAATGTTTCAGAAGCCAGCTTAATGTCAATCAGCACATCCAGGTGGAAATGGGTTTGCCTTTCTAAACAAGGAGCTTAAAATGGTAATCAGTCAGCCACCTTCAGATTATACATGTCTTTCTAGTGCTTATTTATTCAGCAATGATAGATAGGCAGCTGGTATGAGCAAAACAGTTCTGAACTTAGTTAAAATCTAACGAGTCAGATGGAACAACACATGCTAAAATAACATACCTTAGGTTCATCACTCAAGGGATAAAAGCTTTGAGGAGATGAAATTCCACTCCACGGAGTCATACTTGAACACATGTGAACGTTAAATAATTTCAAAATTTTCTGTAATTAAAAAAAAAATTCCTTGCTCCTGACAAAAAAAAAATTCAGACCCTTTGCACCATCATATGGCATTATACATTATCAAAGTATTTGAAATAAGTGATTTCAAAATACAGCATGAGCTGTTGTGTTTTGATGTTTAATTGAATGTTACATGAGCTATAAAAGCTTTTGAGTTGTAGGAAAGATGCAGGAGACAAACACTTCTCATTTAACAGTGTTAACACCATGTTAATTCTGGCTTCCCCCAAATACTAAAATACTAAACGTGTACCATGAAGTAAGGTTTTATCTTATATATTCATTTATTATATTAGTTCATAGCACCTATATTCATCTTTGATGTTTTTATTACAGTCAGCTGAACCTACAATCTCAGTAAGTTTATCCAAAAATAAACTTTTACTAGAATGAACTTGGAATGAGATGCTATGGAGAAGACACACCTATTGGTGGGGTTTTTGTTTGGTTATTGGGTTGGGCTTTTTTTTGGTGGAAACAAGCAACCTTCACATTCTAGTTTAAAATCTTTTCTAATCTAAGGGCTATAACAGATTTTCAATCTTGTCGTCACACTTGTACTGTTACCTTTAAGCTGTAGGACTCTTCCACTGTGCATGTCAGCACCACTGAAGTTTTCCTGTGCATATAAAGTCGCCTAATAAAAGCCTTTGTGGAGATTATGTAACCAACCACTGTCAAAAGTAAGGAAGAACCATTTATATGAGCATATTTTTTATAAGCACAACCATATACAAAACATTTACCTTACAAAGCATTTATATTACAAAGCATTTACATCATATCATATGCCTAAAAAATTGAATTTATTTTCAAACCCTTACGTTCCTGGGTAAATTTCCCCATCCAAGCAATGACCTTGTGAATTTTGAGGTGGGCCAAGATTTCTTTAAAAATGTTTTTATTCCCCTCGAACAAAACTACAAATATCAACTGCATGCAAAACCTTAGCTTTGTTTCAGAAGTCATTAGTGACTGAAAATGAACATGCAAACTGGTACACAACAGTAAACATATATTTCTAGGGAGAGGAAGAGAGAGCAGGTTGCAGTTGTAATCCCACTGCCATTAGCATTGGCTCTCTAAAAGGGTCTGGGCAGTTTCTCAACCTGATATCAGGTCTTGATGACAGGTAGAGACTTGCTTCTTTTCAGAGCATTAGAATAGACTGACTTATAAAGCATTGACCAAACAGTTGATGGTAAGGACTCCTGTTTCTTTTGATTACAAAATCTAATCCAAAAGCAAGTTGAAGAGTTTTAGCTCACACAGAAGAAAACAAATAAAGCAAATCAAGTGTGCCTCTTCTGTGTTTTATCTTTCTCCAGTAGCTGGTTTTTTTTTTTTTTTGTTTGTGGGTTGGGGTTTTTTCTTGTCACTTTTGACAAAAATGCAAGGATTCTGATATTTTTTATCTTTTTGGAAATGCACTGTATACTCAGCTCTTTCCCAGCTGATTTCACATTTACTCACTTGAAAAGTTCTGTAAGGTAATACAGCCATCTGCCTCTATATTTACCATGACACTTTCCAATGCAATGTATGTCACCTGGCGTTTTGTCTCCAGTCTGCAAAAGTACTCTTTTGAGATAGTTTTTGAAATTAACCTCTGGGGTTTTTTGTTTTTTTTTTTTTGATTGACCGCTTGTGTGTTTGATTACGATTACTATCCAACAAGGTTAACGGCTCCCTAAAACTTGGATATTGTGCTTTCTCATTTAATGTATTTTTTTTTTTGATATCACTTACTATTTGTCAGGTAATTAACTTTTAATTACACTGTTTAGAGCCAAAGGCCTTGTTGGTTTTTTTTACTATTTTGCCAGCTCTAATAATTCCATATAAAAATTTAAAATACCTTTATCTTATACTTAATAAGTTGTTTTCTGCTTGAAGACATGAAAATCTAGAAAGCAGAAAAATTATTATTCTTCATGTAATTTCAAAGAAAGCAAAACCTGGAGTTAGATAAAACAAGCCTTACACCATACACCTTGTGTCAGTGGAAATTTCCAGGCAGATGAGCAGGAATTTCTCTGAAGATGTAAACAGATAAAATAGTTTCAGAAAACTGAACAATCCAGACTGGATCAGTTACCAGGTAGACAATTGTTACTTATGTCTGGCAAGAAACTGGTAGCTGAAAGATACACAATAATTTGTAAGTCCAATGTTGACAAATGCTTACAGCTCAAAAAAAGTAAAATTTGTCTCTTTTTTTCTGAAACTTGATGACGACAGGAAAAAAATCCCATTACAGACCTGTCAGTCATAATAAGATGCACTATGCTGAAGTGATGTAAAAAAACCCAAAACCAAACCATTCAATAATAGCTAAAGAAAATGAAAGCATCTTCTGCCCACATAGAAGCCCTTTCTGTCTCACCCATGTCTTTGCTAATGAAAACAGATTTAAGAGGTGGGATATTTATTATGGAAGAAAGTTAAAGAAAAGGACATGTCAGTTTGATGGAAGATGTTATTTATGAAACAAAAACAGAACATGATATAAATTGCAAGACTAATTCAGCAAGTGCCAGCCCTGCATGGGTAATATGTATATTGTATATGCGTAATAGGTATATTTCTTCTAGTTGATGTAAACATCTTGTTATCATTCTGGACTAAAAGATAGCAGAAGACTGAACCAGAGGAAATGACTGTATGGAATATGTCTTGTACAATACTTACCAAATACGACTTGCTGTGAGTGAAAAATTAAATTGTTCTGTATGGCTTAATGATATAATCTTGGAAGAAAAAGTTTGCTATGTGAGAAGTACTGTTGAGTTTATCCCAGCTTTACCACAGAAGGACAAGTTATTCAGTCATTTGTTGGCATCTCTAAACTTTAGTTATCTATTGCTTCTTTTATGTGTGATAGTTGGGTTAGCCTGGTCTTAAGCCTTGACTTTTGTGGTCACTAGTAGTGCCTAGATGGATTTCCAGACTTCTTCCAAAAAATGCATGACTATAAGACAAGTGAAAACTAATTGTTTTAGAACCAATTTCCAGTTTGCATGCAAGTCTGATGTACTGATTTTTCACCTGTTTACTTGTTTCACTTGTTTAGAGATCCTGCATCCTTATAAAAAATCTGAAGCCCTGCTGAATAAATCCAGGGCTACCCTCTATGTATGCTCTAGATCTAATAGTTTATCCAAATGAATCATAGTCACAGCCATTATGAAAGAACTATTTACAGAGAACAAAGAAGAGGAACTATTTGTTAATAGAAGTCAGTTTAGAACAGATTTGAACCCAGCTGGGGACAGTTTCCTTGTATTAATTAAAAAACTTACAATAGAGCATGCAGTGATATAAAGCTGTATCTCTGAACTAGTTTTCCTGTAAATCAGTAGCAAAAAATATAAGTAGAATTCAAATTCTTGCTGCAATCATAAAAATTTAATAAGTAATTTTTCAGGTACTTTCAATCGTATCCCTCTCCCCCGCCCCCAAAAAAATAAAATCTAAACTTGCTTTCTTCTAAAGTAAACAGTAAAAGGCAGCCAAATTAACACAAAATTGTTAGTGTAAATAGCTAGAAATAAACTTCAGTCAGACATATTTGCAACTTGCAACTGAAGGTTTAGTTTTTATGGTGGTGCATCATCCCATTATTTCAGATGTCAGAAAGGCTCGTTAGGCCTTGAGGAGCAGCACCTGTGCTCAGCATCTCTGGAGCTTCTGAGAAACACCTCTGTCTGCC